>OZ017791.1:1131091-1246384 GCA_963969325.1 Lycopodina hypogea | reverse complement strand
ATCCTGCCCAAAATAATTTCCCTTTCTCCCGTCATTTTTAACATTTGGAATGTTGCCAAGGAAATATCACCCACAAAAAATTCATTATTCATGAATATCTACTATGCACTATAGCTTTGTTATCACTCATCCACTACCCTTCATTCTTTGTCAAGTGAAAGCTTACTTCAAATGCTTTCCTAACATTTTCTTAATAATTGAATGTGTCCACTAAAAATATCCCCCTAATCGATATGCCAAGTGAACACTAGTGGCAACCCATAGACCCATTCCCAAATATGGAGTGCAGTATCTATTACAACCAATGGATATTTTATGTGGAATGGTTAGCCAAAACCCATTCAGGTACATCTCTTACAGCTGAAGGCCTGGAGTGCATGACCCAATGGAGGTAAAGATGTGTGTGTAGTGAGAAATATCATTAATCTGATATCAATACATAAATTCCACCCTCTCCTGCTCCCTGCCTTTGAGCGAGCCCACTCACTCTGAATCGACTCAAATAGAACCCACTACCTTACCAACTCACCTCTGGGCTAACCAGGACAGTACTTTCCTCAGCAAACTATGCCATGACCACACCCACAGACAGACCTGAACATTAATGAACTATTCCGTGCCAGAAAATCAATGCAAGAATTGCACAGTAACCAGTGGACATATTCTGTTGATGAAGAGAAGTGATTACACTGAATACACAAAAATTAAGAAAAATATTTCTTTACTAGAGATCACAGTTTCTTGGGAAATTTGAAATTATTGTTATAAAAATGGAACTAAAAATTGGATAGCCAGTTACTGAATAATGTGCTGAAAAGATGAACTGTTTGTCTCTGGTGACAATCTTGAACGAACTTCAACCTCCTCTAAGTAAAGTGCAAATTGTGACTTCCTTTTCTGTTCATAAAGTTAACAATACTTGAGCAAGTGCATTCATAAATGGAGTAATTTCCTGCAAGGGAAATAAAAAATGGATTCATCAATTAATAAAAAAAAAAAGTGTACTAAAAAAAAAAGAAAAAAGGGGGGGGGGGGGGGGGGGGGGGATTCGATACATGAATGGAAACTGTTAAAATCATAATTTAAGACCAGTCCACACTGCACACACTAAAATCAGTTTCACCTGTATCTGGCATGGGTTCCACACATCCACACTACGCACAGTTTCATCCCAAATGGGTTCCATCAGAAGCCATCAGAAGAGTGGGTTTTCCAGCAGCTCAGATTTTTTAACATTCCTGTGGCTTTATTGTTGATGTGCGCTATTAGGAGTTCAGCTAATAGCAACTTTCTCTCTTCTGTTTGTATGATGACATTGCAGAGGGGAAAAGACAGAGCAAAGTAGCACACTAGCAAATATAATATCCTGTTTCTATACGGAGGTACACAAAAACCAATTAATCAGCCTAGTCAATTATTCAGCCCACACAGATAATGTGGAGCGGGTTCAGCAAGAAAACATTTGAAAACTGCTGTTGCTGGAGAGAGGCACAAACCAGATGCAGTATGGACAACAGCCTTAAGATACCCAAAGTGCATCTTATTCTATGACCCAAATTAACTTGGTGTGGAAAAATGCTAGACACATTAGACTCAACAACTTTTGCCAAAATAGTACACACACCCACATGCACACCCACACGGTCAGGGATCAACCTGACTGATGAACAACAACAGACATCGAGTAACAGTGGAAGTGCAAGGAATGTGATTGGGATGAATGGGACGGATGTGGCCAGTATGGCTATTGGAAGTTGGAGACAGTGACGTCACAGATTTCAAACAGTTTGAAAAATAAAAAAGGACACTAGAGTGATGAGCAATAGATACGGCATGACTGAGTTCTTGTGAAAGTGACTTTGTAGTAGCCATTCTTTTTTTGAAGTTTTTGCCCGTGTTTGGTTTCTTTTTGTGACAGTTGGCCAATTGAACCAGTCTATCTATCTATCTCCATTTGTATACTAATTACTAGCAGAGCGCTAGTTTTCCTTATTTCTGGAATAAGCGAAGGGAACCAGCAACCAGGATATGGTGATCTGGTTGTGACTGGTTGAAGACAATTGTAGGGGGACAGTTGTACCATCAGGTGTCGTGGAGATTTGAAGACACACACACGCACATCTACACACACACACCCACCCATACCTACGCAAACAAATACGCACGCATGTACACCCACGCACGCACACAGCCCATGTGCCTTTGCTCACCTTGATGCTCTCCCTGCCGTCAGCAGCAGCAGCACCACCACACACTAGACTAGACCTGTTTGTGATGGGGAGAACCACCAGACCTGTGCTTCTCTCAAATTCTGCCACCTCAGCAGCTGCTACTTTTCTATGAGGACAGTCTGAGCTGAGGAAAAACAGACGGACAGATAAATAGATGGACAGATAGACGGACGGACAGACACACACATTACAATATATAAATTCTGCAACATTGGCTTTGACACAACCACCCAGTTACTCAGCACACCACCTCATATGGACTCACACATGCATGCATGCAGTTCCACTGACTTGGTAGTCCTTATCTGATTGATCCTATGTGGTGAAGGTGACACTAGATGGAACTAACTAAAGCAGTAATGAAGGAATAAGAAGAGATTAGTCTTAGCATTGGCTGTGCATCTGACCACTAATTGTCCAGATGAGAATTCAAAGCTCTCCAACAAAATCATCTCAAGCCTTGCTCTGATTCCACCATCAACACTCTCTCCCTTCCCCCCCCCCCCCCCCCCACCAACCAGGTCAAGCACAGTTTCAACACTGGATTGCCTTGGCACTGAATTCCAAACTATCTATAGTGTGTGTGTGTGTGTGTGTGTGTGTGTGTGTGTGTGTGTGTGTGTGTGTGTGTGTGTGTGTGTGTGTGTGTGTGTCCTACATTCACGTTTGAACAGTTGAAGTTAGACCCACAAACCCATATATATATATATATATATATAGAGAGAGATTCGGTGTCACCAAGGGGAACGTCTTAAGTATGTCTGTCTGGCCACAGCCCTATCTGTATTCAAAAAGATGCCAAGCGATGGTATTTTGCCAGAAAAATGAATAGAGCTACAGATCTAAAACTTGGCACGCAGACACGACTCTGCTATTAACATGGGGTGGGTCCCATCTGGCCACACCTCTTCCTCTTTCTGTGTAAGGCTAAAAATGCCAAAAATGGTACTCCTAAAAAAAAACGAAAACACTTTGACCTGACCACGTTTACTTGTGTTTTAAAAGTCTACAACATATGCCTTCAAAACAGACACTTTGTGACTACAGCCCATAAGGGCGGGTTTTTCTCTAGTACAAATAACAGGCTCAAATGAAACAAAACACAACTTACATGAGCACTGAGTACAAACAAGATTACTCCAGATCAATTGACTAAGAAGAAACTGAAAAAACTTTCTAAGTAACATAACTAGCAAGGAATTGGAAGTTTAGAACCTAAGAAATATGGTGAAGCAAAGGCATAAGTGACAGTAGCAATTTTGAAGGGAAAGGATGGAGATGAAATAGTTGCCCACCTTGAAGGGGGAAGGGGGGGGGGGTGGGACCCTCTTCATGTCTAGGTGGCAAGCCTACATACAGTCCCAACTCAAAGAACAACATAAATAAAGTGACTTTGGAACACAGCTGTACAATTAAACTAGAATGTCCTTGAAATAACTCCATAGAGAGAGATGATGATTCAGTGAACATGCAAAATCCGCAAAACTTCACATCATCCCATTCCAATATGATCAAACAAATAAAACTAGAAAAAGAAAAAAAAGAAGAAGTAATGCAGTGAAAAGGGAAAAACATTATTGCACGTGTTAGTGATAATAAATTAATCTCTTGCTGAGTCGACCCTTTCCTTCTTCAGGCAGTGCCAGATGGTAAAGATCAGCTGTGTGACTAGTGCTCCAAACAGCAATGGCTGAAAGAATAAGAAGTTGGACCTTCTAGTGATCTCTTCAGGTCCCAGTTTGAGTGTTCTGGTGTGGAGGGCCTTGCACCATCTTCCTTCCAACTGACAGAGGACACTGAACAGTTCCTGAGATGCTGCTCTCTACAGAACAAAGTATCTATGTACATGGAGGGAGGGGTGTGTCTCTGTCCAGAGGGAGAGGTGTGTCTGTCTCTCAACAAACCTGGGAGACTGAATTTTCAATTCCCACCTTAGTGCTTTTCCCCCCTCTTTTCTTCTCCCTAATCTTCTTTTTTTTTTCTTTCACCCCCCCCCCCCCCCCCCTCATTTCATTTTGCTTTTTTCAGCTTTTTTCCCTTCCTTTTCTGGGCTAACTTCTACTTTTTAGATCGTTTATAAATTACCCCTTAAAAAATATAATCAGGCAACAAAAGAAATTAGCAAAAACTATCTTACACATACTTTTCTCTCAATCTTGAGGACAAGTAAGGATCAACACTACATCAGACTACTGAGGTTTTTGGTTGTGTATTTGCATGTACGTCTGTGCATTTATGGTAAAGGGTCAACAAAGCACACAAACAGACAGATGCACACATTCCCCCTTTTTTTACATAAAAGACAGAAAGAAAAAAAAATCCATGACTTCCCAACAAGAAGAGTAGACAAGGAATTAACCAGCCTGGAATAAAGGAGCATCTTTTTTTTTTTTGGGTCAATTAGGAAAGTAGTCAACATTAGATCAAGATCAGAGATTAGCTTAGCTAAACTTGAGGTAACAATACTTATCAAACAAAAATAAGTTATTATTAGAAAGAAAAGAAAAGTAGAAAAATATCTATTATCGAAGTTGGCTGGACACCCCACTCATGCTTCCATGTTGGCTGGTCACCCCACTCGTACTTCCATGCTGGCTGGACACCTCAGTCATGCTTCCTGGACACCCCACTCATGCTTCCATGCTGGCTGGACACCCTACTTATGCTTCTATGTTGGCTGGACACCCCACTCATGCTTCCATGCTGGCTGGACACCCCACCCATGCTTCCATCCCTATCACTGTGATGGTGTCACTACAGGCCTCTTAGCTGAAGCTGCAGCAGGCACATATTTCCCTTCCTTGCCACACCCACCACTGACAACCCCTCCACCCCCCACCCCCCATGTAGACATACTCACTGTGTGCCCACCACCATCTTGAAGTGGCTGCCTTCCTTCCTGGAGGAGAGAGAGGAGATGAGGGACGGCAACTCCTCCCAACTCTTCCTGCACAACATATACAATAGACACATGTGACGACCTCTGACCCCTTCCAGGGACCCATGCAACAACAGCTTCAGTGACAATAAAAACATTTTAAAGATTCATGACAAACTCTGAAACATTAAATCACATGACAAGCCTAACTGACCAACCAGACTAGTAATAGTTGAGAACATGTTTAAACAAAGGCACCTGCAGAGTTATTGATGAGGCACAGTAGTTGGTGCTGTATGTACAAGTGTGAGCACCCACAAGTGGACATGCTGTGTAGTGAGACTGCCAGGCATGGCAGCTGCTGACCTAGAGAAGACTGGAGGATGTTGAGGCACTTCCTGTTTACCTAGTAGTGTGAGATCTAAAGACAACTCTGTGTAAGTCAGGTGCTGTTACCACGTGTGAGCCAGTGTTACAGAGTGTAACGAACACACTCCTACAGAAGGTGCATGTGCTCCCTCTGGTCCAACATGTAAGCAGACAATTCCTACTACATGGATTAGGTGGGAACTAAACATATAGAATTGAATGTTTCCTGATTGACACCACAAACTAAGCTGAAAGGAACCTACTTAAAGTTTACCAGGGTTTCCTTTGAGGGGGGGGGGGGTTCATTACTCAATCAGCTTCACTAACAAGTTGTTATCCACATCATCTGTGAGAAGTTTCTCTCAACACACAGACAGTTGCAATTGGAATGGACAGGCCAACAGTGGGAGTTTTACTCAAGTATAAAAACACATTCTTCCACATTTCATTTGAAGCTATCTCCCACCACAGCTTATTTATCTATGTTCACATGCATGGATGACCTTTGAACCACTACTAAAGTAAGAAAGAGAATAAAAATGCAGAAAATTGAATTTTAATAATCATTGGTTTACATTTGACAGATAACCACACATACATACACACACATGCATGCAAACACACACACATTGACAGCACTAACTCACTCTCAAAGAAAGAACAACATGAGGCCTGAACCCTCGTGAACTTTATGGTTTCATTAGCTAACAGTGCAACGAGGACACACCCACCACCCACCTGTTATCATAGGAGAACAGGAATACAATTCCATCGGTGGATGTCAGACATGTGGGGAGAATGTGATCAAACTTTTGGAGGGCCTTCTCTCCTGCATCCCACAGCTCCAGCTCCATTACTATGACAACCTGTGGACACGTCAGCTGCAGCGTACAAAAAATGAATGTGGTAAAGATCATCTAGTGAACCCTGTAATATGTAAACACAGGATACATGTGTTCTCCCTTTTGCAATACATGAACATGTAAATTGTTATTACGGGATGAACTCTAACGCGTACTCTCTCTCTCTTCCCCCCCCCCCCCAAATTAAAAACAACAAACGAAACAAAATAAGAAAATCCCAGAAAGTACAAAGTGTAATTGAATCAATCCCGAGGGCCAGAGAAGGAAAACAACTAAAGCTAAGCTGCCCTAATGTACATAAATGTCAGCTCACATGGTCTGCACTTCCCTCCTCACTCAGCAACTGTGGAGGGTTGACTAAACCAGCCCACATGTGGGTGGTGCTCACTACCTCTGACTCTGAGTAGAAACAGCAGCCATGGCAGAGGAACTAATTCTAAATTTGAGTCCCTTTCTTTACCCCCTCCCACACGTGCACACCCACCCACCCACACTAAAGTAGCCGCATTGAGGAAATATAGAGCCACTAGGAGAAGTGGAGAAGACCCACAACAGCGATAAATTCCACAGCTGCATCTAATCCTACCACCACCACTGGCCTGATATAACTGATGAGGTAAACTATAGCAGTATTAAAGAAAGGAACCCTCCACAATCATTCCGAGGTAGAGAAAGAGCTGGTTACACAAGAATGGCTTGCAGCAAATGATTTGGAAAACTAGAATTCTATGCCAATCTTTGAAACACTTCACTGATCAGCAAAATATACTTAGCTAGATATGCTAGTACCTTGTCCCGGCATAGCCGGATCCTTTACCCTCCGCTTGCTTTTCAATCTGTCTTGCTACTCGAGACTAACACACCGGGCCACACCTCTTCCTGGTTCTCACTTAAGTGGAATATATGTGTGTATATTTGTGTGTATATTTGTGTGTATACACTTACCAAAAAAGTACCAAATCAAACAAAACCTACTCTTCTGAATAGACACATCCTAACCAAGGATGTGGTGTTCAGTTAAAAAAATTGGGCCACCTCACCACATCTGTTCTTTTGGACATGCAAATCTAAAATAGCTTCTGTGTATGTATAAATATTTATGTGTGCACTTCACTGCCAAATCACTTTACCAAATGAAGCCCACTCAATAGAGAAGACATATACTAAGGTTATAGCCTAAAAATATGGGCCCCAACTATAGCTCCTATGCGGGCCTGTGAGACAAAAAATGCCATAAATGGTACTCAGGAGATCAACCCCTTGGACCAGGAGACCTAAAACATCTTCAACTCTCTGGAGTAGTCTGGCAGTCTTGAGCTGAAGGTTGGAGCCCCCCCCCCCAAGCATACTGCTCAGAAACCTTAACCCATCTCCACACTGGAACTCATCTGAGCATGGTTGCCAACTGTCCCAGGAAATGTCATGGACATACAAATTTTCCCCTCTTTGTCTCTCTCCCACTGGGAAGTCTGTGCCTTTGTGCTATTATTCCAGAAAATTAAGGAATCAACAAAAATTGGTAAAGGGTTCTTCCATGTTGGAGTGGATCTTCTCTTCCTAATTCTATCCTCTGGCATGGCCTCTAGTGTTCTCCCCTCAGAGAGACAATGAACAGAGGGAGTGGCATGTTGGCAACAAATAGCTGAAGAAGTTTGAGTCTCATTTGATCAGGAGAAGTTGCCAAGGTCTGTCCTACACCACCTCAGACGAATGACCACAAAGACATAAACTGCAAGCAATATAGTATATAGCTCGCCATTGGTGTCTTGTTCCTTGTTGAGTTTAATAAACCATTGAATCTGTGGAGTGCATGTATGAGGACTGTATCTACATACTATACTATACCATACTATACTATACTATCCAATACTATACTATACTATCCATCCTATACTGTGCTATAGGTGCAACACCTGCTCTGATGTTGCCTCAGTTTGTCAGACTTCAGCATCTCTCACAGAGGTCTGAATGATGTGACCACCCACCATATGAATAATGGAAGGCACCACAAAGAATAGGGACAAGCAGCTTCATTGTCTAGATGGCTAACTAATAATGCAGTGTGTGTGTGTGTGTGTGTGTCATTGGAGCTGAGTCAGAGTGGGTGTGGCTTTGTTTTCTGCACAACAAAACATTCCTGTCTCAAGTAGAGATTAGACTACAAAACCTTTCCCCAAAATGTCTCCAGATTCAGAAATTGGAAAGAAATTTACATGTGGACATAGCAAGACAACAGCAATTGTCAACACAACACTTCCACACTTCAGCTTAACAAATATATTGAATTGCCCAATCTAAATGAGATTTTGCTGTGGCTCTCTTCTGGCTTCTCACTATGAAGGCTCACAATAGAAATATGTCTATTTATCTGGTGGCTTAATCTTGCAACATGATCCAATGCAAAACCTTTGATATGATCAAACAATAACTGTGTTATTATTAAGTTAGTAATGGATCAAGGAATAAATTCAGCTCCAAGGAATCTAGCAGCTCAAAGAATTAGAATGACATCAATAAGAACTGACCATGTGCCATGCCCGTGGGTGGAGTGGAGCTCACTGCACTGACAAAGTATATACTGTGGGGGGGGGGGGGGGGGGGGGGGGGGGGAAGACAGGAGAGGAGAGAGAAAAAGACTAAAATTCTTTTAATGAAGGGGTAGCTACATGACCAGATGGATGAAGGGTACCTGGCATACCTGTAAGGTGCCTTACAAAGATACATACATACAGAGTTATTGGGCTATGACATCCTTTATCAGCACTAAAGGATCACACCACTACAAGGGTTAAAATAACAGCAATATATACACACACTCATATGAGCAATATGAACTGTGCTATGTGAGTTTATATTAAAAAATATATATGCATTCAATATTATCGGCTTTTGGAGAAAGTAAAGGCGGATGGAATTTTAATAGCGGCTGGTTCTGTCAGGGCAAAGTGAATGTGGAGGGACGACAGTTTTTAAGTGATGAATTATAGAGGGGCTTCTTGTGGGTGTGGTCTTTGTACCAGATTTTTTTTTACTGAAAGGTTGGCAACGATGCATCTCGCAGTGAAACAGTTCTTGCCCAATGTCTGTCATCGAGGCAATGGTCATGTTTGGCAATCCCAATAAACAATGCCTTAGAATTCAAGTACTAGCAATTCCCTATCAAACTGAGTTTTACCATGAGCTTAAATAAGGCCAAGAGAAAATCTCTGATGCTTGCTGGACTCCACCTTAAACCTCCCCATTTCTCTCGTGGTCAGTCCTCATGTTGCAGCTCTGTCTGGTAAAGTGTGTTCACTGCTACACTCACAGGTGAGTAACAGCCAGATAGAAAGAGAGGCATGTTGGGCTTTCCTGAGTGCAACTTGTTCACTGACAGAAGAAAAACATGGACAGTGAGCCAGAAAGGTGCTGCAGAGTCAATAGCAAGATGACCTCCGCCAGTCCAGCTGATCACAAGAAGTTCTGTCTGAGATTCCTGTTGCTGTACAGACCAGACCAGGCACACCATCTTCCATTCCTGACCAATGATCATCCCAACAAGCACCTCTCAGAAATTCCCCTGATTCTGCCATAGCCAAGAACCTCTCTTGTGGGTGTACCAAGCCCACCATAACTCTGAAGGAACCATTAGCACATTGCTATTTAAACCAAGTCGATCATGAGGGGTGGGTCAAACTAGAGGACTGACCTAGCATGCACCATCTTAGTGAGAGTTCTCTATCAACTAAGTAATCCAGAAGACGTCTAGTCTGAGAACACACCCTGTGTGTGCTCCACACAGAAACCAGTCAGCCCATGAGATCATACACAGCAAACCTCCTCAAAAGATATGCCATTTGGGCTGTTGGTGTCAATCCCTAAAGCCTGGGCCGTTCCCAGACAGGGGTCTCTCACAGATGAGAACTTGGGCATTGGGAAAGCTATCTGGTCATTGGGAAAGCTACCTGGGCATTGGGAAAGCTACTTGGGCATGCCAAGTGAGCTTGAGCAAACGTAAGAAATCAAACTTTCCTTCACTGCAGTCTACATGTCTCATGGTGACATGAATAAGGGGATGCTCAAGGAGTTGTCCTTAGATGACTTGCTAATGGAGGACTTGGGCATACTCCAACCAGACAAGATATCAGTGTATGCAGTGAGTGAGTGAGTGAGTGAGTGAGTGAGTGAGTGAGTGAGTGAGTGAGTGAGTGAGTGAGTGAGTGAGTGAGTGAGTGAGTGAGTGAGTGAGTGAGTGAGTGAGTGAGTGAGTGAGTGAGTCCAGGTGCATCATGGGCCAATAGACTCCCATATTTTGGGGTCAATACAGCTGAGACACTGGACTAGGGGTGGGAAGACTGTCTGGACGTTCAACAGCATTCACGTGATCTGCCCTCAACATCTTATGAGGCTAACACACGGCACAGAGAAACCTTGGAGTACGAGTGTTTTGAAAGGATATAGGAAATATTACGAGTCCAGATGCCTACCCAAGATTTAGTTTTCTTCTTAAGCTCATGTTAAGCTGTCAATTTGTTGCTCCTCTACTGACTCGGAGGTTATCCGATGACAGGAGAGAGCCTTACCGACCAGTGGGGACAGTATGGAACACAAACACCTTGTGGCTTTGATAAGTGTGTGGAGCTCAACAGTATAAAGTGTTTCCCTGCGGCCACAATGGGAGAGAGAACTCTTGCACTGGTGTGAGAATGCCACCACTGTAGTGTGCCTTCATGATGAAAATTAATTGAGTGCTTACACTGAGTCTATGCAATATTGCACTTTCTTAAAATAATACCAATAGAAACCTAGCCTTGCTGGTGTTGCCTGCCCGGTGTTGCCTGCCCGGTGTTGCCTGCCCGGTGTTGCCTGCCCGGTGTTGCCTGCCCAGTGTCGCCTGCCCGGTGTTGCCTGCCCAGTGTTGCCTGCCCGGTGTTGCCTGCCCAGTTTTGCCTGCCCGGTGTTGCCTGCCCAGTGTTGCCTGCCCAGTGTTGCCTGCCCGGTGTTGCCTGCCCAGTGTTGCCTGCCCGATGTTGCCTGCCCAGTTTTGCCTGCCCGGTGTTGCCTGCCCAGTGTTGCCTGCCCGGTGTTGCCTGCCCGGTGTTGCCTGCCCGGTGTAGCAGCAAGTTTGACCACATTTTCTTATTTTTAATGACCGTGGGTCACTATTTAATGAAAACATGACCATAGAAATTGACCACCACCACATATTTTGTTGTAGTTTCTTTCCTTCAATTGTTGTTTCTTTGGGCCAATTTTTTTTGGTTATCCCACCCCCTCCCCCAAACTCTTGTATGATGGATTACTTGGGAGAATGACAACATGTCTGTATCTGAGAGAGGGTCACTATCCATTAAGATTTGTGATGAGTCACGGCACAAAAATTGCAATCTAAACCACACCCACCAACCCTGGCTCCTGTAGCACCACCTGACCCCACTCACAGTCACTCAGCTTACCCATTACCCCTGTTGGGTCCTATAGAGCAACTGGCTCAGGCAATATAGCCACTGCAGCAGACTACCTGACCCAGTGGCCACAAGCTGCAGGTAAGCCTGACAAGAAAGCTCTAACAGTGACAAACTTCCTTAGAAACCTCCTGGTTCCTGTGGGTCGATGAAGACCCTGATATCAGATCAAACCACAAGCAGGAGTTCAAGCACATGCGGGCGCCACATTAGGTGTCAAACACTGAAACACTTCAGGCTGCAATCCAAGTAACTGCTTTTAAATTCTGTGTGATCACAAACCGTTCGTTCACCATCTCACACTGATACCAGATTGGCTTGTGGCTACACCTACAGGTCTAACTTCCTAGTTTTCAGGAGAAGATACTTTTTCCATTAGGTTTTGTGGTCTGTCTGTCTGTCTGTCTGTCTGTCTGTCTGTCTGTCTGTCTGTCTGTCTGTCTGTCTTGTCTGTCTGTCTGTCTGTTCCTTTGCACCACAGTATCTGTGGACTAAAAGTGAAGAAATAAAGTACATGCAAGTGCCTAGACTATTACGTAGTGTGACCATAGCTCCCCATAGCCAGCACTCACAGAGGCTCTCATTGTCTGCTAGTCTAGGGAATGTAGCAGGACAGTGTTACACAAGGTTACACACACACCATACATGGAACAGAACAAGCTCATTGCTACTCAATCATTTAAACACTTCATGCTTAAACTGTTCTATTCAGCATCTGGTGTCTCACAACAGACAAGGAACTGATCTAAATGTAATACTGTGTAGCATCATAATAATTAGGAACTTAATTGAGCAACACTAACAGAGGAAGGAAAAGCTATCAATGTGGTATATCCAACATACCCATGGGCAACTGAATTTCCTGGTTGACATTCCCTGAATTACATTAAAAAAAAAAAAAAAAAAAAAAAAAAAAAAGACTCCTGTGGGTGCTGGGAACACACACACGTACGCACGCACGCACGCGCACACACAAAAGAAATTATATACCACGTCACTTTAGCTGGACAGCTATCATTGACAAATCATAATTGGTGCAGCCATAACCACAAGCTACAATCACCCACCCACTACACAGGCCTGCATGCAACAAGGCTAAAGGCCAGACTGAGTGAAAAAGGTTTTGCAAGATGGCTGACCAGTAGAGGATAAGCATGTACACTTGATTTGCTGAATATTCACATGGTGGTCCTTATTTTTTAGAGGGAATTTTATTTTGGTAAAAGAGTTCTTTCTCTACAATTGTTTTTGTTTGTTTTCCGCCCATTTGGTGGTCAAGTGCTTAGGGTAGGAATTTGTCTGGATTGCCAGACCCCTTACCTATTGCAGGCTGTAGGACCAATCTGGTTGCAGTGGAATATAATTACCTCACTTTAAAACCAACAAGAATTACTGGCGCGTTCAATCTAAAGTTAGCTCACACAAAGAAAATACTTCTCATATTTATTTAATCATTACGTGATAGTTCATTAAATAAGCACACTATATAAGAAGTGTACACAAAGTACTACCGCTCACAATCAGTGCTGGACTGCAACCACACCCTTCCTACAGTGTTCGGTAGGTAAAGGGTCTGGCAAGCGAGAGTAGGTGGGAATGTGAACCAGGAAATAAAATTTGTGTGGCCTCACTTGTAAAAATCAATTCTGCTATCAGCTTGAACTAGGTGAGGGATGTGAACCATCACAGCTGCACACACAAGAAAGTTTAGGTGCACGTGTATGCGTATGTGCACGTGTATGCGTATGTGCATGTGTATGCGTATGTGCACATGTATGCATATATGCATACCTGTAGTGGCCAATACAGTGTGTGGGTCTGAATGCCAGCTGTTTCCTCATGGGTCTCCTTCACATCTGCACAGGGGAATGTACACTGTGACATTCCAACCTTATTGGGTGTGCTTGCTTACCTCTTCCTGCCAGTTTATTGATGGTGCTTGTCTTCCCCACACCTGACATCCCAGCAAGATAGAGCTTCTTGTGAAGAAATTCAGCATTCTTTTTCTCATTTTCATATGGATTTTCCAGGAAACCTTTAGATAAATGAAAGGTGATTGATTAAATATCTTTACTTGCACGCTGGCCATTTGAATACATTTACACACCCAAAGTTTTCCTCCTGGTTCTCCTGAGTAGCGAGTTAATGTAACCCCTAGCGCCTGGCGACTGCTGCCAGGACTGCACTACAGTAAATGAGTGCTGAGCGGAGCTATCTTCTTCACTCATCACGTTCTAGATCGTCATAGCAACGCCATAAACCAGTCGGTGTGCAGCGAGCTGGAAGTACATCCACCAAAGGGGTGCTCTAACTAGAAGCAAGAGAAAGGTTGGGTTTATTGTACTCAAAGGAGCAGGAACGAATAAGAGGTTGTGTATAGGGAGGGAGGGTGTTTCTAAACTACACAGCTACTTTTCTGAACCCCAACATTCTCAAGAAATTAATGTCAGTGGTTCCTTCCTCCTTCTGGGACCAGATTTAATTTCATTAGGGTTGATGTTTGTAAGTGTTCATAGGAAGTGGTTAAAGAATGATGCAGAGTATTTCAAAACCACATATCCCAGCTAATGTTTATCTTACAAAGCTTGCCACAATATCAATACTGGTTTGCCTGGCAAAAGAGCACATGACCAAGGCAAGGAAATATAATAGGAATGAAGCATGAACTAAATGGCTGACTTTCTGTTATCTTGTTCATTTTATTATTTGGGGGAGGGGTGGTGGTTCATGATGTCCAGAGTCACCTCCTGCCATGACTGAACATAGCTTCCTCAAATATAACTGGGGATTACTAGATCAAGGCACAGCTAAGACCAGGTAGGAACTCTGCAATAGAAATGGTCATTAAAAAATATGGATTTGAATTGGCAAATATTGTATGGTATCACCTAAGCTCTCCCACCTTTCCCTTCTCCTATCACTAAAATCCCAAACTAGATTTGCTTGCGTACTGAAATAAAGTAGTACATGGGTCACCATTAGTCTTGGTCCCAGACTCCTTTAATCACAACATTGGATGTATTGTGTCACCAGCTGGCAAATAAAATTGGTCTGGTGACTTGCCTGTGCATTCCATGTTCCTTAGGCATCCATGGAATTCAACCATAAAAGCTACATTCACTCATTCAATCATGAAGTCTTATGTTTTGTGCTAAATATATAGCACCAGGTACTGGGGATGGCGTCAGAAACAGTCAGTGACTTCAAAAAATTTTTTTTACAACCTTGGTGATAGGTGTGGGTTTTAAAACCTCATTATGGAATTATTTTGGTCCATAATTAGCTCTGTGATGGGACATGGAATGCACAGGCAAGTCACCAGACCCACTTTATTTGCATGCTCGTGATGCAATATATCCAGTGCTGTGAATGAAGGAGTCTGAGACAAGGATATAAGGCAAGGCATGTCTGGTGCCACTTTTTCTTCATCTTTTTCCTTCTACCATATCAGGTTGAAACAGTGTGTGCATGGTGCTGTGTGCATAATTTTTTTATTTTTTATTTTTTTTTATTTTAAAGAAAGAAGTTATGGGACTCATGCACGTGAGACATCAAAATTAGTAATTCAAGAGATATGTTTAGACTTACCAACAAAGTTAGAACAATTCCCAGAGGATAATTGCTGCTATGGTTTCTAAAATATGATAGCTGATATGACAGTCACCTGTCCTAACCATGTAGGTACCAACATGGAGTCCAACAGACTCATTCTATCATTCCCACAGTCCCAGCATGTCAGAAAAGGAATGGTGGCAGGGGTCAATTCAGGAACGAAATAGGATTCAAATTGGCAGAAGCATTTGTGGTCATACAAAAGCTGCAATAAAAGCAAATTGTTTGCCAGCAGTTTTAGAAACGTACACACCACTTACATCTGACAAACTACAATCCAAGAAAGACTTACAATAAAAAAAAAATCCCTTCACTAAGAGAAAACCTAGTAAAAACTATTATGCCCTTAGCAACTGCTGTGTTGCCTGAGCAAACAGAAAATAAAAACCTTTGTACTGCCAAGCTGCAGAGAACTCATCACTGGATGAAATAAAAATAAGATCACACACAAAGTGCCAACGTCTTGGGGAAGTGATTTCATGGTATTGGAACCTACTGAAATCTTTATAGGTTCTAGTGGCTTCAGTACAGTTCAAACAGCCGCCATTGAAAGTATTTCAAAGACCTCCCAAGTCATTGAAACAAACAAATAAACTTCCTTCTCTAAACCACTTCCAGGTGCTATAAAATCAAGACTTATAAAGCACATCTTAGTATTACCTGGAGGGAGTGAAATGGGGGTGGGGGAGGAGGGAAGATGGGGAAGGTAGAAATAGGGGGAGGAAGTGCTTCATTCACGAAAATTCATAAAATTTTGATTTATGGGATGGAGGGCCAATGTGCAAAAAAAAAAAAAAAAATAAAATAATAATAATCCAAGAACAACTAACAGCCCATCACGTAATCAACACAACTATTGTATTAGGTGTGAACTACATGCAAACACAAAGAGAATTGTTCTACAGTTGTATGTTGCTGTGCAGTGTGGATAAATATGGACAACAGGAAAAAAAACGAACAGAAAAAAATCCCCGAACACCCCCAAACAACACATTAAAACATGCTTAGATACGATAATAGCAAGTCTTTTCCTTTGTTAAGCTGAAAGACGTATAGACGTGTACTTATAGAAGTGAGCACTTCTTCTTCTTAACGGGCTCTGGTGGCTCAAGTGCAGCTAAAATGGCCTCGTCAAAGACGTTTTTCAAGCCCTTCTGCGTGAGGGCAGAACACTCGACATACTTGACTGCTCTGAGTTCACGTGCCAACTTCTCTGCTGATTCGACTGTGATGGGCTTTTGCTTGACCTTAGAGAGTTTCTCTAGTGTAGACGCATCATCACGCAAATCGATCTGTGTTCCCACCAGAAGAAATGGAGTCTTGGGGCAGTGGTGGGTGATCTCAGGAACCCACTAGAGTAGTAGAGGAAAAAGATGCGGAAGGGGTGGAGTAAGCGTAGCACTTAATGGAATGACAAAATTTCAACAAATAGCCAACTTGGCAGCCTCATTCATGTAAAACATCTCCCACTTTACATTTCTTGTGAACTCTAACAAGTATAACTATGAAACAATCAAATCTTGGACTAGCAAACATACACATGAAATTCCAAATAAACAGCACCATACACATACAGCCACATGATCTCTGCTAGCAAGGCATTCGTAAGCACAAATTCAGGTGTTCCAAATAAAGCACACCCAATAAATCCCCTTCAAAACAATGTAATTATGAACGATACATCCAACACAAAAAAGTACCGAGTATAACACTATACATTGCATGTGTGCATACCTTTTCCTTGACGTTCTCGAAAGACGCAGGAGAAACAACTGAGAAACAGACCAAGAAGACATCTGTCTGAGGGTATGAGAGAGGACGCAGCCTATCATAATCTTCTTGACCTAAAGGACAGAGGAAAGGGTGGGGAGGAAAGAGAAGGAACAGAGCAGTCACAGAGTTGTGATGGTGTGAACTACAATCCTATACAAACAGAATACGACCTGCACCCCAAATAAGCGCACAGCCTGTCACTCACAAGGGATCATATATGGCATGACCTCAGTCAACACACTGCAGGGGGACATGATATCACCCCAGGACACAAGACCACCCAAGCCACACAAACTAAGGTGCCAGGATGTCATTACACACAGCCAAGTACACAGCAGACTTGATTAATACACACCACACAGGGGCTGATTAAACTGCCACAATTCTACAAGTGTTTCACCCTTACCCTGACAGTTTCAATCCACAAAACATTTGTAGTAAAAGGAAGACAATATATGAAAGACTCAGTTATAAATGTATTCAATTCAAATCTGAATGTGGAAAAGTTTTCTACAACTTATGGTTGAAGAAAGCTGGAACCATAACTTAGCCATGATGCCAACATAGCGCTACAACTTCTCACCTAAATCACTATTGAAGATGCAGAGCAAATGGATAATCATAATAACCCAGTCACCCACACTGCGACAATTCTGATTCATTGTCTGAATGAGAACACACAGCGTCATTCTGACAATCACAAAGAAGGTGCCTCTGTAGCTATACAAGGGCTATGCACTCTTAACAGATAAAACTCAATGGTGCTAAGTGCACAGTCACATAAAGAAAATGAAAGTCATTGTAGCAGAAACGAAGCTAGAATATAGATCAAGTGTGGCCTGTGTTATGTAACCACCCCATGTTTATCTTATATATATAACACTCCATTACTTATGGAGAAACACATCCCATCTCCAGCATCCAAGAGCACACTAATTATGGAGAGATAATGTAGAAATACAGATGTCCCTGTTCCCCCACCCACCCAGACTCCATTGGTGTGCACACACAAATACATCACTCAATAAATCTACAACATGCCTCAGACAAGCCAGTACATATTGGGCATTATGGCAACAGAACAGCATAAAATCACCCGTTCATTTTACTCTACTTTTAAAAGAACCAGACATAGTGATCGTCAATGTTTGTAACTCAGAAACTGTAACAATCACTCACCGGCTGTGTCAAAAAGTCCGAGGGTGTAAGGCTCACCACCGATCATAACTGTCACCGCATAATTGTCGAATACCTATACATACGATACATAGCCAAGTTCACATATAATATTGGGTCCAGGTTGTGAAGTGTTAAAAAAATAATACTAAGTAAACAAACAGGTGTTCCTGTTCCAAATGGCTTAGCAAGAAACATACTAGGGGATAATATAGACTTTCCTATGAATGTTTCTCTACGCCTACATACCCAGAGCACTAGAGTAATGGCACAGATTACAAACATGTTGTGTGGAAAGAAATGGCAAATACATAAACCATTCTGTGATAGCTAGCTATCAAAAGTAGCTCATTAATTAGCAGTACTATTTCTTTAAGAGTTCCAAAAGTTGTCATTCCATGAAAGAATTATCTACAGCCCTTAATATATTTCAGCGTTATCCCGCTCTTTCTCTACGATACACACCCCGCCGGCGGCCATCATATCATACAGAACTATCGAGCATGTATAAGCTATAGAAATGTGACTCCTGGACTTACCGTGGGGACATACTCCTGAGGGAACTTGTTAGTAGTGTAAGATATAAGCAAACATGTCTTACCAACAGCGCCGTCTCCCACCACAACGCACTTTATCGTCTGCATGGCTAACACCGTCCAATAAACCGATCAAGAGGATACCGGACCAGTTAAATGAACCACACTACTCACTCCACACTCTGGCCAAAAAAAAAACTAAACTTTAACAAACAACAAAATGGCTAACGGATATTCGGCACACCTCGTAAGTTTTACCGAAAGTTATATATAGCCAGTCTAGGACGTGTGCCAAATAAGGTAGAATCTATTTTTAGAATACCCACACCTCTCTCCGGATGAATTATAATGCAGATAATTTGCGTGTCTGGTAAAGCTATAGGCAAGCGTAGCCTTCCTGTTAGACAGGGCAACACACCGGTCTGGTTCTATTTTTAGAAATGCATTCTAAATTTAAAACACGAAATTACAGGTTCACTGGCACTCCCAGATGAGGATTCAAATCATGAGCAATGAATGCAGAAAATGTGATTTGCAATATTATAACATAATATGAGAAAACAGCAGCAAAAAAAATGTGTTGATGGAACAGGGGATGCTTAACATGATTCAAACCAGGTCAAAAAAATTTC
The DNA here is from genome assembly GCA_963969325.1 of Lycopodina hypogea. Classification (NCBI taxonomy): domain Eukaryota; kingdom Metazoa; phylum Porifera; class Demospongiae; order Poecilosclerida; family Cladorhizidae; genus Lycopodina; species Lycopodina hypogea. The sequence goes on along the minus strand of OZ017791.1, from coordinate 1,226,870 downwards.
TATTTATAGAAAATTTTCTAAACCTGTGTTCAAACAGAAAAAAAACAAAACAAAACAATTTAATATAGTGTCATGTGAACAAGAAACAGAAATTAACTGGAAGCAGTTTTTCCAGAAAGTCATAATAATTAGCTGAACAACTGGCTACCCTGGGGGGAAGGGATATTGACACCACAAGCAGATGCAATATATAGTCCTAAGAACAACAGCCCATAAAAAATAAACGTGGCAGTAATAGTACACACAGCATTCAACAGTCTCTTCTTCCTGCTCTCCTGCTTGGCAGGGCCCAGGAAAGCAAGGAAGTTGCTTGAAATGATGACAGTGAAGATGATGGCGACTGTCGTGTTCAGCAGAAGGATTTGTCCAAAGCGAGTGAAGAGCTGTATCTGGGTCCCCAGAAGGGGGAGAATAGCAACAATGGTAGTGATGGCAGAGCCGATAATGGACACGCCAATGAAGGAAAATGCTGCCATTACCCTCTTCACACGGGCAGACGCATCATCTGTGACCTACACAGAATGAAATCATTTATTACTGTTACTATTCTGAGAAACCAAAGATTCTCTAATACCCAAGATCACAAAACAATATTGAAGTAAACACATACACACAATAATGCAGACATTATACTAGAGTTCAATCAGCCTTCAATATTGAAGCAGCTCAAAGATGCACTCTGTAATAGAAGTGCATAAACTAAATTTGTCATCTATAACCCACAAGGAGATAAGGAACATTAATTCCCTACCCATAAGCAAAGGGAAAGCTGCTATTAATCTATTTTATAAACTGCATATCATCATATTTTAACCATAATTTAATCACAAGACATTCAATAATAAATACAAAAACTTGACCAGGTGTCAGGTGACCAGGTGTCAGGTGACCAGGTGTCAGTCTAGCTATGCAATGATCAGTTTCATGTGGACACTTCACTGCAGCTTCTGGTGGAATAAACTGATTACTACTGCAGAGTCAGCACATTGCCTGCAGGAGCCATAGTAACTTAGTCTATGCTCTCTGCCAATAAATGCACTTTTTTCCCCGTTTAGTTTGGGAAGACTCCTGACATTCTCGCCTGTTGGAGAATGTTTTCCCTTACTCAATGGTCCTTATCAGCAGGCGTCACTCCTCCCCTCCCCTAGTTGAAACAGTTGTCACACAATAATCACAAGCCGTCTTGCTCTACAGCACTATCCTCAATATCTCTCTCGCTCCCCTCCCCCTCAGGTGCACTCAATGTTGAGAGCACGTACATCAGTTTAATAAAAAAAATTTTTTTTTTAAAAAAAAAGCATTTGGATCCTAATATTGTGTGCACTTGAAATGGTTCATTGTTATTACTATCTTGGAAAGATAACTGAGAAAGATGACAATACTAAGGAAGAACCATTAGTGAAAATTTTTAATCCACAATTGATGTAAATTCATAGTATGCAGCTGTGTACACTATCAACCCATAGCTAGCCACATTTTGAATGGTGACTGGTAGAATTTCTATCCAATTACCATCATTAGAACCTACACAAACCTTACGCTTCGCTTGGGAAAGAAATGCAAAGTTTGCACAAGTGCATGTGTGGTTGTGTATCCTGTACTCTGCCACTGGGCAAGTGCTGACTGCAAGCAGACTTGTCCGAGACATGAACTATAAATATGTACCCCCAAATACAGTCACATCCCTACGTTACATTGCATTGCATTGCATTACAAATATAGTCACACCACTACATATATTCAGGAAACATGCTTTAATCCAGTAAAAAAGATTTATACTGAAGTCAGGCAAACTTCACAATCAGGGCGGCTACTGAAGGTTTAAAAGGTCTCCACCCTCTTCAAATGTTGGCTGCTCTATGACACAAACACAACACATTATCCAATTAGGAATTCATGTAGATATTCCAGGACACCACATGTTCACAATGAAGTGTCTGTAAAGGACACAAAGAAATGTTGGACCAATAAAAGTGCCGGTGGAACGATAGCGCATATTACAGCATTCCACTGTCACATGGTCTGCCCACTCTCTAGAGGTGGGTTCATCTCAATCAACACAGGGGTCATGCTCATGGTGCTGGTACCCTGTGAGGAGCAGTAGTCTAGTTTATCTAGCGCCATGGTCGCCATTGGAAGATCACCTTCTAAACTATCAAAGAAAACAATGTGTCAAGAGTGACTTGGAAGTTTGACACATTAAGTGTATTCATCAGGGTGTTCCAATATCTAACATACTCCTTATCACTGATAACAATCCTTTACCAACTATGCAGCGTTGCCCCAGTCTTTGAGCTCCGACATGCAGTTGCTGTGCTTCTTTTGGAGTGTCATAAGCTGCATGGTCATTTGGAAGCAGTCACTAGATTAGGTGTGCCACTGAAATACATCGACCAATAGTAATTCTCTAACTTCAAGGAACTAGCACATAACATCATGTTATCGTACATAACATTGTGTTAGCGTACAGACTTGGTGATATGACATGGAAAATCAAACTACAATTATGAAGACCCTTTATGTTCCACTACCAAAAGAACGCCAGCTCCAAAGACATCGAACCTTGACGTCACGACCAACAAGCAATATCTGTACTTCTCCATCATCAGAGACAGTTTTTCAGTGCAAGCATGTAGCAACTAATTACTCAGAAGTTTATAATCAGTGGATAATAGCTTGTTGTTCTCCTTCCAATGAACAGAGCTTGTGTCAACCTGCCCTCACTCCTCTAGGCTCACAAGAGATCAAAAATATGAACACCTTTGAGAGGCATGGCCACTGGGTTCGTAGTATGTGAATTAGCTCACTTCCTGAAAGGGAACAATCAAGATATTTTACTTGGAGAAGTATCCCCTGGCTGTGGCAGTTCCTTTGAAAATGAAAATTACCAGCACTTCTTGTAAGTTCAAATACCACAGGCTGTGGTTTATAACAAAAGCTGAAGACCATAACGACTTGAATATAACATTAAATGAAAGAAATCATTAAGATATTCATCTGCTACTCACTCCTGATATCACACGGAAGTTTAGGAGAAGAGAATGGAAACGAGAAAGACCTCAAGGAGTAAAATAAAGTGGTACAGAGATGCACTCTGCAGCCTGTCCATGGTAGCCACCACAACAGGAGATCTCTCAGCCTCCATTGGGTATGGATTGCTGCATCTTCTTGCATCACCAAACAAAGAGTAGACAAGATCAAAGAAAAGGTGTTGTGGTTGGCAACAAATTGATCATTCTTTTGATCTAATGGAAGCCAACATAGAGCGGAACACAGCATGGTTGCCGATAGGTTGGAGTTAAGGAGAAGAATAGAATGCTTGTGTTGAACGTAAATCATTACCTATGTTGATCCTTGAAACCAAAACTACAGTGGCCTGAGAGTTGATTATGGACAACAAACAGTCTCTGACTTGAGGGCAATAAAATGTGGAGGTAGTTGCTATTGCATGCAACAATAAACCAAACGACAACACCAGAGGATCTGACAGCACAGCAGCTGGGGGGGGGGGGGGGGGTCTAGCCAACAGCAGGGACCCTCTGAGCATCAGCCATTCTTGTCTTGAATACTTGAAAGTAAGACCTCCTAGGACAGAGTCATGTTAATGAGGAGACCTTCACCAGATATTTCACTTCACATAAACTGTTAGTGCAACAATTCTAGTATTGAGATAAATCTCTCATACACGATTCCATTCCAATACCACACAGACACTGCAGTGTTACTTCTTACTGTGCTCGGCCTCAAGAGAACATCTAGTTAAGTGTGGGTCCAACTACGCAGCTAATTTCAGGGAGAACCTACTGAAGTTAGCACAGCTCAGGCCTACACAGGCAGAGCGACACCAGGTGGAACTGTGTTCTACTCCATCTTCAGCCTCAAATCTGTAACAAGAAATCTGTGTGAACTCCAGCATTTGATTATTCCTATCACCTAAACCACAGGTTCAACAGTGATGTAGACATGAAGGATCCATAGGTATGCCATTACATCATCTGATGATGCCATCTGTACCACAAAGATCATTGCTCCATTAGGACCAGGCCAGGCCAGGCCAGGGTGTGCCTACAATGCACTGTTCACACACGGAATGGAATCATCACAATGACTCCATGCTGATCAGGCTCTGTGGAATCAGCAGATGTTAGTGTGTGCCTTGCACACTTGTAGGACACTATATAATAAACCACAAACCTATAAACTTTCTCTCCATCTCCTATTCAAGTGTAGTGGGTATCCACATCACAAAAACCAATTAACAAAGGATGATGATGAGTATTAGAATCTTACGATAAATTCAAACTAATTGATATTAAGTAGCATAAATTACTTTAAACATATCACCATGGAAGCAAACATAATAAAGATTGTTAACAATTTAAAAGTGTTAGCACATCAAAGTCACAACAACCTGCGAAAATGTGTGAAACTGTGCTAAATGTGTGAAATCAAACTAGAGATCATCTGTGGCCATGATCACAATAGCTATTAAGATATATGAGATGTTAGCATTAAGTGTGTGTGTGTGTGTATATATATATATATATATATACCACACACACACACAGCAGGATTGTGGTGAAATCTAAAACAAACATGATCAAGATATTAAATTAAACAGTTATCCTAAGAACATAGCATTTATAGAGGTAATATCACATAAAGATAACAATGCCCATGCTCAGTGTTTTCTAATGCAAAATGAATAAGTTCTACATCTTTTGAGTTTTTATTACATGGTAATCCTCCACCACAAGTAGTCTCTATAATGTTTGGAACACCTGCTGTTATTAGTAACAGCAAACAACTATGTTGTTATTTGTTGAACTCTAACAACAAAAGAGGAAATTAGCAGACTATCCATAGAACTGTACGTCGGTGCTGAGACAAAGCTGATACGTATACGGTCATATTGTGAGATCTCAGCTGCACATGAAGGCATGCAGACCTACTGTCTGCACTCTATCACGCTATGAAGCGGAGGTCCCTCCTGTTCTGTAAACAGGAAATACTGCCACTATACTGATCACACAATTGAAGCCGTACTTCCTTGAGTAATTATCCGACATTTTATAAGTACCAAGACATCACCAATCCTTGGAGTCTGAAGGCCACCCACTCATAATCACCACACTTTCTCTCAGTAAATGCTCAAGTAAATCCTAAATAGTAATAATAATAACACTCTTTCTTTAGATTGAACTCTTCCAGTGGTCCTCAGCTACACTCCTGGGCATGAATTGACATTGAGGCTAATCTGTCTTCTTCTCCATAGTGTATGTGTGTGTGTGTGTGTGTGTGTGGGGGGGGGTTTATCTTCCCTTTGAACGCATTACTGCACCAAAGTCATTTTTGAGATGTGTCTGTGCAAAGCACCTGAGAAGAGGTGTTCTCTGCAACAACCCATTGTGAGCCATTTGATTATTAAACCCTTTACCAACCACTCTCTGGCTGAGACCACATCAATATCAAAGCTCAGTTGCCAAGGGCAACCAATCAGAGCTTGCTATCTACATCACTGAGCTCACTCACCACCACCACCGTGTTCAGTAATTCTAATTACTGGAAGTACTGTAATAAATAGCTGAACTAAATTTCCCACTAGCTTCTCCAAGGTATCCAGCCGACCACCACGGACAAGACATCGCCCAGCAGCTCACCCACTTGCCCACTGTTTGAAGTGTGGTGATGTTGGCTGGCTAGTTGTAAGGAAATCCTGTGTCTACACACAACACTATTGGCTGTCAATATGGCTGCTCTTTGACCAGCTTCTTTACAATCTGTATTGACATGACCTCTTGTCTGGTGAACTATGAACCCACCACCAAAGTACCTCTCACAAATGAACCCTCCTCTTCCTGATTTATATCCACTCCTTTGAACTCCTCACCACAACCAGCCAGAGCATGTTAACAAACTAATAATAAATTAATTATCTACAACCAATGACTTCTTAATTGATTTATTAGAGAATTAAGACTTGTAAACCACGGAATGACATCAAGGTCCCTTTGTGCCAAGTGAACCGAGTCTACTCTCAATACTCAGAGAGGAAAGGGAGAGAGAGCGACCTGAAATATTTCACTAACAACCATCTAAACAGGTTCCCCACAAATAAAACCAACAACATAAATCAACTTGAAGAAACGAACTAAAACTTGATATCTGGTAACCAGATAAGTGATGTCACTATGGAGATCTGAGTACGGCTAGCAATGCCAACGGAACCTGGAAAATAATTTAAAAAAATAAAAAACAACAAAAAAAAAACTTAAAAAACAAACGAATAAGTTACAACCAGCTCCATACGCAATGATAATTATAAGTTAATAACTAACTGCACGGTCAGCATCGCCATAACAATAACAAGGTAAACACAGGTACATATTACATGTATGCACCTTAAACTGGTCCACGTATGCGAGGTGTTTCCTGTCTGTGGTCATGTAAGCTTCAGACATGTGGATGCAGTAGTCCAGGGAGTTTCCTACCAAGATGGAGAGGGAGATGGCTTCTACTATGCCGATGGTCCAGCTGAAACACCAGAACAGGCCGCAGAGTGCCAACAAAATGGCCACCACAGTGAGTGCCATGGTGACCACTAGTCTGAAGTCATGTGACAAGAACACGACCACCAGAGAGCAAAGTATGAAGGAGAGGATGATGCCGTAGATGGAGCCACTAATAGCGATGGCCTCAAGGTTGATGCGGACCCAATACTCGCTGGTCTGGAAGGCAGAGAGGAGGGCCTGTGCCCCCTCATACACTCCCCCCTCAGAGGACGACTTGTTAATGGCCTGCAACTCAGAGGAAAGAAACTCTCCCCACTTCTGGTAATCTTGGAGACTACTGAAAGGAGCGTTGCCAGGGTTGCTAGTCTGAATGATAAAAAGTAGAGAGGGAGGACAGGAGGAGGAGGGTGGAGATTGGGATAGGAGGAAATGGAGAAATAAGAAGAGGTGAAAGAGATGAGGAATAGAAACAAGAGGACATGTTAATGATGAAAATAAGAGATAATATTTCAAAAGGCAGTGACAAATATGTGGTCATGTAAAAGACTATTATGGAAACAGAATGAATGAACTTGTACATGGCCAGCAGGGAAGAGGTGAACATGGCAGTCACAGGTTGGAATGGGATACCATGTAGGAATTAGGCAATTTACAACTGAATATGACCTTAGATCTCCTGAAATCACAATGCAACATTTATATCCCTTACCAAACAAATGGATTTCTCTTACCAATGCAGTGAAATAGAAACTAATTCCACCCCATGCAGTCTTCAGTGCACTAATGTCACATATAAATCTGCCCTGTGGTAACTTCACAACAGTTTCTAACCTTTGACTATTATAATTGAACTATGGGAACATGGACTAATGCTTTCCTACAACTACGACCGCCACATTAGACAAACACACAACACACTTTCTACATCAATCACACAACGACTTCTACAACAACATCACCAACTACAGGAAACAAGAACTCACAGATCTGAAAGCCATTGCCAAGTAGCGCATCTGCGTCTGTTTGATTCTGTGTCCAGCAACATTCTGTGAGTTGACGTAGCTGTCCTTGGCCCGCACAGACACTTTGCCACTTCCCTTGCTTAGTAAGGAGCTGCACTCAGACAGGTCCTTGGCCACCTTGAGGAGGCACTGATGGAACAAGCTAGTGCCTCCGGGGAAACATTGAAAGTTGCCGTCAAGGACAAGTCCATTGTCGGGGTTGCTGATATTGGCACAGAGCCGGCACAGGGCACGAACAGTCCCTCTCATCTTGGGGATGCTGGCAGGGACAGTGGAGTTGCTATCACAAGAGAAAACATCAGAGAAAGAACTGTCCAGCACTGCAGATATCTGGGAAGGACAAAGGTGTGCGTGTGTGCGCGCATGAGGAGGGAAGAGTGGGGGGGGGGATGAAGAGATGTCGAGATTCAAAATATGTCGATTACAAACTTGATAGAGAAATGGTGGTCATGTCAACCCTACACTCACCCTCACACACAGAGGGACAGACACCACACACATACACACCCTCACCTCTCTGCCTTCTTCAGGCAGCACATGTGATGGGTTGTATTTCCTCTTCACTGTCTTCACACCAAACACCACAAAAACAGGTGCATTGTTGGAGAACAGCTCGTTCACCACATGGCTGTTCTCCCCGCCCGAGGAGGTGGGGCTTGTGCTGCTGCTCGGTGATGTGAGTGCAGTGACTGGTGGTGAGGTGGAGTGGGCAGGGGTGATGACAGAGGGAGGGGGTGTGGCCACAGTGGACACCACAGTGCTAACTGGAGGTGGATGGGTGGTGTGTCCAGAGTGATGGTTGTCACTGGTGCTCACTGGGGGTGGACGATGGGTTGATGGGGGCACAGACACTGGCGGACGGGTCACTGGTGGCACGGATGCAGGCTTGGATGTAGTGTCCCCAGAATTATGATTATTATGATTATTATTATTTCCTGTTCCTCCTCCGGAGTCATCCCCAGAGTTTCCCCCAGTCCCAGTATTGGGGGAATCTGAAGACAAAACAATATAAATAATAACAATAATAATAAACCAGGAATGATGGCAAACATACTATATTATAAAGGAGAAGAGCTGCACTGTTTCCTCTTCCAACTAAACACTCTTCCCTCTCCATTGACCTCCTCCTTCTTCCTCCTGGTCTTCCCCAACAGCACCTCCTCATATCCCTACAGCCGTTCTCTCTCCCTCCCACTGTTTGTGTGTCTTCTTCTGATACATGCACTGATACACGCACTCGCCCAAACAAAAGCTCACACACGCACTCGCCCAAACAAACGCTCACAATCACGCATGAACACACACTCACTAACACATATACTACCCCCCCCCCATCTCTATCCTCCATTAGTTCTCACAGTTGTCTTTGCTGCTCCACTCGGAGTAACTGTAGCCGTCCACAGCATCCACGTCAGAAATATTCCCCACAAGGTCCAGCAACTTCTGGATGTTGCTGTCCGGCGAAAAGAACTGTGGTGGCTTGTCACTCAGCCGTAGCTGCAGGAGAAGAGCCAGTGAGACTGCCAATACCAGGAGGTAAGCAAGAGAGCAGAAAGAGAGGTTAACAGCTACTCTTGCCCTCCTCTTTCCCTTCTTCGGAGAGCCTCTCGTGGTCCAGAGATGTATAGCCATGGTAACCATGGAGATATAAAACATGGCCTTCTGCATGAGGAGTGTAAGCTTCTTCTCAATGGTCTCCTCCTGCTTCGCTAAGGTATGGTCAGGTATAACGAACTCGGGAGGATGAAGAAGTGGTGCGATGTTGTCCCTGTTCAATTCAAGACTCCCGTCATCCTGAAAATTGGTTCCAACCTCAATAACATCGGAATTCAAATCTGACTCAGTGCTGTTGCTGCTGGCATTGTCAGAGTTGGGAGCAGAACAGACTTCTATGCCACTGTCTTCCTCACGGGCCACTTCACTCATCCTCATAGCAGGAAGCGTGTGCAGCAGGTGCCGCCTACGGCAAGTCAAGAAGCGTGCACACTTGAGGACGGAGGAGTAGATTAGATTCTCCAGTCGGGCGAAGAGATGGTGCCACACGAAGAGGACGTGAGGAAGGACAAAGAGAACTTGGAGGAAACAGAACATGACGACCAGACCCATGAAGATTCCAAACTGCTGCACTGCAGGGATCTGTGTGGGCGTGGCGTGGGTGGGGGAGGGCAAGTGGGAGAACAGGAAGGGAGGGGGGAAGGAGGAAGAAGGGAGGGGAGAAGACGGATGGAGGAAATGAGTAAAGGAAGATCAGGGAGAAAGAGGAGGAGGGGGAGAGGTTGAGATGAACAGGTTAAAAAAAGGGGAAATCATAGGATTACGTAACATAAGGTTACACTGATTCATACATACCAGCATACACCACCAGTATCGTCTCCACTGCTCCACGACTACTAATTCTAATGCCCATCGCCAGTCGAGTGAGTTAGAAATTAAATTGTTGTTCAGAATAAATGATCACCCTCATTTAATTTGAAGTAAAATTTTCTTCCTTAATTAAAGACTAGGCCTGGAGGCATAGTGGTACAACTAACTATAAACAGAATCCAGGAGTGGGTCACTGTTGAGAGCAGATAAACAGGTAACAATTGAATGATAGCAGTGGTTGTTTGCCCCTGCAGATAGTCACAGGCGCTGATGAAGTCAGGTTCTCTGAAAGGGTGTGAAGTCATAATTAACACAACTGACTTCTTTTAGCAGCTAATTATCCTTGACAGATCAAAAGTGGGAAAGCTAGTCACGTCGTTGGCGACCTGGCTCAGTCACCAAATAAATCCAGTCTAGGTTTGAACCACTGAGTTCCAGCTTGGGAGACCTGTGCTTTACTACAGAGCCATGTTTTGTTTTGTTTTTTTTAATTTTTTAAAATTTTTTTACGCTTTTAAAATTTATATTCCTTTTCCCCCCCCAACAGGGGTAATATTTTCAGAAAAAGTTTTCCCGGTGAAACCACTTGGTAGACAGCCAAGGATCATCTCTGAAAAGTTTTAGCTCTGTATGTCCAAGGGTTTGTCTGGGAAAGTACCATTTTTGGCACTTTTTTTGGCCTGATGAGAACATAGTAAGTGGTTTTGGCCATATATAGGTACTTAAACGTTCTCTTGGAGACGCTGGTTCCAAAAAATATACATGGGTTCATGAGTCTAACTAGTAAACTGAAGGTGCTACGGGAAGACATAGAGACTACAACTTTATATACACCAGAGAAAAATCCGCCCTACAGGTGGGCTGTAGCCACCAAAGTGTCTGCCTTGAATACATATGTTGCAGACTTAAAAAAAAAGAGAAGTGAATATGAGATTAGGTCAGTGTTTTTTTTTTTTAAAGTACCATTATTATCATTTTTAATCTTACACACAAAGAGAAAGAGGTGTGGCCAGATGGGATCCATCCCATGTTATTCAGAGTCCAGTTGTGTCTGCATGCAAAAATGTTTTAGGCCTGTAGCTCCATTATTTTTTCTGGCAAAAGTACCATTTTTGCTTCTTTTGAATATAGAAAGGGGTGTGGCCATATAGATGTGCTTATGACATTCCCCTGGTGACACTGATTCTAAATGTATATATATATATAATATATATATATATATGGGTTTGCGGGTCTAACTTGAACTGTTCGAGTGTGAATCGCAGACACATAGACAGACAAACAAACAAACAAACTATTCGAACTTTATAGTATAAATAGATAACGATCAACAAACTCAATATTTGGTATTCTCTGTTGCATGCATACAGAATATTAGTTAGTCAGAGAGAAAGCTCACAGAAATGGCTCTACATCTACTTCCGTCTCCCAGAGTAGTCATACTGTGTGAACGAGAGCAGAGAGTGTGTCAAATTCCTAAAAATCAAAGAAGAGTCTCCAGCATTGTTGGGATTTAAAGAGAAAACGGCACCAATAAATTTATACATCTCCACTACAGATTCTACACTGGGAACACAGCTGCACTCAATACAGAGGAATCTGATGTTTAAAATTACATCCAATGAAAGCACAAAAAAAATTGAAAGCTATTAATATTAGTTAATACTTGCATGACGCTACTTTCATCCAATTGAATATACAGAGACTTATCAACTGATGTTTCTTCCTAAATCACTCTGAGTAATATTTAATTTCTTCGTTATGGTAATTAAGAAATGAATTCAGACAAACACAAATCATTAGACTAATGTTGTAAATGATTGGGATTACAATTATAACTGGTAAAGGGTCACTTGTTGCCTGCATAGGAGTAATGCTGTGCTCTCTATTTCCCCAAAGGTCAATGGAGTAGAGTCAGTCCTTTTCCACTGTTTTGTTCTGAACTACATCCTCCCTTTCTCCTCACAGGTAAACAACTAGCCTTCAAGCTCCCTCAGAGTGGAAAGGGTATAGAATGACAAAGAAGTCATATACATACCAACATTAACAGCTGCACTTCAGGTACTGAGCAGGCCAACCACTGCACAGAAGTTCCACCTTCAGACCCACCAATATTACCAGAATACAACTATTGCAATGTCTTTGAAGAAGTGTTATGGTAGCCAAAGCATGTAGAAACTACTTACTGTTCAGGACAGCCTGCATGCATATACACTTGCACACACACACAAAGCGACCCCAAACAGCTCACAATGCAGACAAGGTTGACACTTATCTATGTTTGACTCCATTTACAGCACCACACCAACCACCTCCAACTGGTAAAGGTACACAAGTTTTTAAGGTCAATAAACATACACAGATGGTCTTGAGGCACTCTTGATACAACACACTTGAGTTCCTTATCAATGACGATTTTGGGGAATACCAAATTCTCTTATGGAATCTGAAATGAGTTGTTATCAGAGATCCTCATGTCCAGAATGCCTCATCAGTGTATGCCACTAGCTGGTACACCAGGGGGGGGGGGGGCCAAATTAATAATAGCATCACAAAAATTGACCATTAATTTATTTATGCCAGAGGCTGGATCAACAATAGCTTGGGACATGAATGGGAAACTTGAAAATGTTGATATCCCAAGGATGTGAGGTGTGTCCAAGCTTGTGGTGCAGGCTTCAGAAAGCTCACACTCTGAGGCCAGGACTGTTGGTTCCAGCACAGAGTCACTAGTACAGTGTATGCCCACTGCCTCACCTGACTGAAGGAATACACTCTCATGCATTCACCTTAACCTTTCTGTTGCAACAAGAGTGAGGCAGTCCCCTTGTTTCTCTTCTGGAACCATTTTATGTCCCAGTTCAACCAATGTGTTCACCTCCAGTACTCACGCATGCACACAAAATTTGTTAAAGCTACTATCAATACGGTCACACGAACCTGACATAGTCAGGGTGTCTGTGCACTAAGCAGGCACTATGAGCCAGTGCAAGCAAACTCCTGGAGCTGGGCTATGAGCTTGCAGGAGGACTGATCAAGGCTCTCAGCTTATGGGTGTGGGCACCCGAAGTCCCTTCTGGACCCTTAGCTGATTGACAAGCCGTGGCCAGTGAATTTGCACCCCAGAAAATTCCAGGTCCCCATCACAGCTGGGTGGACTGGTGTGGGAAGAAGATGCTGAAAGACAGGAAATTTTCCTGTCAGGGCTGGAGTTTGAACTCACAATGATGGGGTTGTTAGTGCAAGAGCAGAACTACTCAGCCACTCTGCCACACACACAGACCACACACATGCACACAGACATGGGCTCATTCAGTTCGCAGTGAGCCATGGGGTTAGCAGAAGATGACCTATCAGTACAACAGTGACACTTCACTCTGACCTGCAATGAATGCATGCAACACGACAAGAGTTACTCACCAAGGAGATAGTGTTGGCAAAGAAGGCCACAGCAGTGGTGAGGGAGGTGAAGAAGGTGGCCTTGCTGGCCTTCAAGATGGTGTGGGTCATACGGAGGTGGGAGTCATGCAGGGACGGGAAGTTCACCGACTGCCTGAACGTGTTGAGGAAGACAAACACGTCGTCAATTCCAATCCCGACAATGACAAAGATGGAGATAACATTAAGAATTCCAATACTCTGGATGTCTGCAGTGAGAGAATACAGGCAACATGTCAGCCCGAAGACCAGGAATAGTAAGTTGGTCAAGTTCTATCTGGTAATGTCCAGTCTGATTATCACTGAGCAGAGATAAATACTTTCATCCATGTTTGACGAGAGCTACTAGCACTTTACCAAATTTCTTTTTTCCCCTTTAAATTAACGCTGGCTCTTTTCTATGTATGAGTATGAACAGGCCTTGAATATACACTACATGCCACAACTCTACTAATTCAAATGTTGTTGTTGTTATTGTTTTATAGCCAAGCTTGTATCCTTGACAACAACAGTGCAGTAAATGTAAGAATGCAATAACAGCATCCTTCCTATCCTCACAACATTTGGAGGGTTCAAGAGACAAGGTTTAATTATAAAACAAAAAAGGTAAGAGTATAGCAAACTAGAGGAAACACAATTGAAGAACTTACTGAACAAGACTCGATACACGAAGTAGGCAGGCACAAAGCAGGTGACAATGGCGTAGATGCCCCCCACTGTGAGCCAGACAGAGAAGCCACTGAATACGAACATGAGGAGGAGAATAAGGCAGACGCTAATGGTCCCCAAGATGGCGTCATGAATGACTGCTGAGGTCACCTGATAGTCGAATATATTGGAGCCTCCATAGAGCACCTCCACTTCACTGCATGCACACACATACACATCAATACAATCATAGAGGAGTGGGTGGGTGGGGCTGTGGGTACATGGATTGGTGGGTGGGTGGAAAAAGGGATAGATGGATGGATGGTTGGGCAGGCTAGCAATAAACCCACTGACTCCATACCACATAATGTGTTCCTACATATGTAAATGTTTTCCCACATCCTTTAATGATTTCTCTGTACATTTCTTGACTGCAAGTGATCACTTATCAACTCTACAATACAAAACATGTAGCAAGACAAGCCGAGCTAACTTCAAAACTGTTCAACAAGATAGGGTCATGATATCAAACAGCTATATTAGGTTTGTGTGTGTGTGTGTGTGTGTGTGTGTGTGTGTGTGTGTGTGTGTGTGTGTGTGTGTGTGTGTGTGTGTGTGTTTCTGCAGATACAATCGTAGGCAAGTGGCATTCCGCATTGCTTACCTCGGACAAGACTACCAGGGGTTTGCTGTCCAAGAACCTCCTTCTGTGACCGTAGAGGTAAACTTTACAAATGAGTGTATGTCTCTATCTATAAAACTTTGGATAAAGGTGAAATTCCTAAGAAACTTTAGAAAGTTTTGATATGACCCTTCACCCCACTACCCTATTTACCTCAAAGAAATTTTTTGTCAGAATTCAACACCCACTAGTCCATTGATAGCACAGGGGAGGGGGAGATACATGTGCTGGAGAAAACTTTTGGGGGACATATTCTTGACACCTCCAAGGATGACTTGGAACGGAAATATGTTCCAAATTTTACTTAATGGAAGGAAAATGCCCAAACTATTGGCAACAGAAATTGTCCTCCCACCTTCCACACTTCTTTATTTAATAAGTGCCCGCCCTTCTCTTCAGTGATGCTGGTCCACACTGTGTGTGTGTGTGTGTGTGTGTGTGTGTGTGTGTGTGTGTGTGTGTGTGTGTGTGTGTGTGTGTGTGTGCTGGGGTGTGTGGTTTGTTTCTCTAGCTGAAACTAGTAGGACATCAGCAGCTGCTCACACAGGTGACAGCCTCCCATGGTAATGAAGAGTACTTGGCAACAAATGACTGGGAAAGAATCCCCAATACATCTGTCCTTTCTCCACCCCAGAGTGAGTCTGTCAGGTTTGATAAAACATAAGATCTCTTCTCTACCAGTGAGTGCAACCCTGCCAGAGTGTTCAGGGGGGGAGAGGAGATATCAAGTTCCCTCTGAGAGCTTATGACAGAATATCAATTAACAACCAGGGCCCAACATTTGGCTAGCAAAGATGAACTAGACAGGCACACACACTCCCTCCCTCACACATGCTCCCTCACATATAAAATATATAAGTATATTCTCTAGCTGCTGTCACAAGGTCACATGCACCTGACATAGTCAGGGTGCCTGTGCACTAAGCAGGCACTATGAGCCAGTGCAAGCAAACTCCTGGAGCCGGGCTAGGAGCTCGCAGGATTGACCTAGACTCTCAGCTTATGGGTGTGGGTACCCGAAGTCCCACCTGAACCCTTAGCTGATTGACAAGCAACGGCCAGTGAACATGCTCCACAGGAAATTCCAGATCCTCATCACAGCTGGGTGGACTGGTGTGGAAAGAAGATGTTGCAAAACAGAAAAATTTCCTGTCAGGGCTACAGTTTGAACTCACAACCCTGGGGTTACACACACACGCAACATTTACTTCCTAGGGGAACTTCCCTGATACACCCACACACACACCATTCCTCCATGGGGAAGTTCTCTGACCAGACACAGAGCTGGAGGAGACAATCAAGAAGTTTTCTCTGCACATAATCAGATTACATATTTGTGCACATCTCACAGCTACATAAAAGTTAACCACTATTTGCCATTGAATTATTTCAGCTAATGGACTCATACACTAATTAGTATTAACATGTATATATCACTAGTATACAAATAATTGGTTAAAATTGAAGATAAGATATCTGTGTTATTGTTGTTGTTGGTAGGGCCACTCTAACCACAGGCTTCTTGGTAAAAATTAATTAAAAACAAGTTATGTTGGAAAATATGAAGATACTACCATAATAATTCTCCCACTAGTACTTGTATAGTAGTGCTTTTGCAACAATTCCTTCAGGTGAAGTGGATACTGGAGGAAAAAAACACATCCTTACAACCCTCAGGGGATGATGATCCAAGCAGCTTCCCAAATGGAACTTATCTTCACTATTGAGTTATGACTGGCCACCATCATGGACGAATTAAGATGTGTTATTCGGACTACACAAGAGAGTTTGGAGGTAAGAAAGCTTGGTAGTACAGTTGCCAGGGAAACTTCAAGCTTCTCTTAAAATCACAAAATGACATCGAATGAGGTAAGAATGCATTCTAGTGGCCACACCCTTAGTATTCTATACCAGACAAAATAATTGATTAGAACTATTAAGATGAAGTTAAAAAAAGAAAAAGAAGTTATGATAATATTTACACCCTTTTGGTTTCGATACAGTAAAAAGTACTTGGTTGTAACTAGGCCTTTCCCAATGATGCTAAGCATAATTTTGAGCATAATTGGTAGCTGGAAGTAGAGAAAAGCGGAATAGACCTGTACTGGATCATTTCTCAATATCATGGATTAACATGTTTTCTCGGAGTATGAAGTCACATTAGCTTCGCACACAAAAATGGGTTGTCTGTGCAAACATATTTAAGTACATATTGGTGATCAAAATAGGAAATGCTCAAGCAAGTTCAAGACTGCTTTGGGGATGTTGTGCCGTTTATCACCAATACTGGTCATGCGTCAACAGCTATAAGTTAAACCTGCTTGAGTTACTGTCTAACCTTACAAAGAGCACACAGTTACAAATAGAACTATCACTGTAGATGCTGGAGATATTTTTGTTAAGGCAACATACAATCTTGAAGGAGATGGCCCCTTAGCATTGTCACATATGAACATATCCCTTCTTTCCTCTATTGCAACTACTACAGTGCATTAGCCCAGTACTGCTGCTGTGGCACATACACTGTCTGGTGGTAATCCAAGGGCTTCATCAGCAACTGTATGACTGACTACACTTTACCATGTGCAAAACCAGCATATGATTACTTTTGGATTAAGTTTTACTTTTAAGTATTCAAAGCAACCCATTTTTTTTTATCCTACCAGGGTGTGTGAACCTACCAGTGTGGATATTAAAGATTTCTAAGTCTTTCTCTTTTCACTCAGTTAATTCGAGATAATTTAAAAGCTGAGCTACCAATGTATTTATCCAAAGCTGTGAGTGTGTTTAGCTACTGATGTTTTGAAATTACAGTGATGGTAAAAACACAGAGGATGAACTACCAAGGTGATCCAGTGCTGGCAAGCAAGTGATTGTAGAACCTATCATCAGCAGCAGCTGAAAAATGTTTAATAATTCTTTCAATGAAAGATAAACCTGTTATGCTTCCTCCTTTTTGGTTGGCAACTTATGTATTCGCCATCGGTTTTGAAATAAATGTTGTTTTTTTTATAACTTACAAAATTGACGCCCTGTATATGGGTATAATTACTTATATCCTGAGCATAATCGGTACCTTTAAAAGCATAATTGGTACCTTTTAGGAACATAATTGATAAAAAATGCAGCATATAAGAATAGCATAATTGGTCCCAAAATTAGCATAATTGGGAAAGGCCTAGTTGTAACCACTTAAAAATCCATTCTTGAGCAAAACTTGTGGATATATCCACCCTCCCCCCCCACCCCCATTCCGAGTGTTCACCTGTGTGTGTGCGCAACAGGCAATAATAATAATAATAATAATAATTAAGGAATAAAAGTGCAACTCTTCCATTCACTAACCACACTGGAAACTTCTGACACCAAATAGAAATAACAATAATTACTCTACAATAATGATGATGATGATAATAAGAATGGTAATAGCTAATGAGGAGATAAATAGAAAGAAAAAAAAAAAAAGAAAAAAAAAAGAAAAAAAAAGAAAAAAAAAAAAAAAAAAAGAAAAAAAAAAAGCAGAAGCTACAACTGCAACAACAGTGTGTACAGAACCACTCTAGCCAACTATCAAATACCCCCCAGAAGTAGAGAAATGGGGGTACACACACTCACCCACCACCTGGCTGGTCACACACACACACAGCAGCAGCAAGAGGATTTGATTGACCTGAACCTGCTCTCTGAAGCTGCCTCACTGTTAATTGGGTTTGCAGTGAGGCGTGACTACTTTCAGTGAGAACAAGAACAGGAGAGACTGAGGTCAATGGCATTCAAGGAGGTCACTTCAAAAGCATTTCCTGAAAAGGTGATAACTGCTTAATGGGCCCACATAATGTTGATACGAGGAGCAATGGCACCTAAGAACTTCTAAATACATTGTCCCACTTGTTGGATTTTATGGTGGGAGAGGATGTGGGTAAGGTTAGGGCTAGCCAACATGAACACCGTACCACTGGACTGCTAATGGTTGCAGAAACATGCAGAACCAGACTGGTCAGCATCCTTGACCACCCACGATTATCTCACTCCCACCATTACAGGCACCCAAGACTACCTCACTCCCAGCATTACAGGCATGTGTGTCCATGTAGCCCCAAAGTGGTAAGTTATCTTCTTTTACAGTTACTAGAAAAGTACGTGTCCACAGATGGAGAAAACAGAAATACTTTACTATCTTCACCATAGTTGGAGATTATTGTTGGCCTATTTGTTCCCTGCCACACACCAGCCACCTGCCTCTTCAGGGCTCAAGAAGAAGACATGGTAAAAAAAAGAAGAAAAGAAAGTTGAACTGGTTTTACTGACCATACTTTCGAATGTTTACATAATTGTGGTTTGTAGTATTCCTAATGTGGCTTGGTGGCTGGTTCTCTTGCATGGACTTGGGCCCCCCCCCCCCCCCTCCTGAAGTTGATTTTAGCATAGCACCAATCCTATGGACAGATAACAAAGACCTCTTAATATAATTCTAGACATGTGGTTTGCTATATCATCTAAGATGTCTGTGGGGTGGGCCACAAAAGAAGAAGAGGAGAAGAAGAAAAGAAAAAAGCAGGAAGTGTTTTTGGCAGTTTTGCTGACCTTGTGTTTAAACAATTTCGGTTTGTGGTAAGTGGGTTGGTTTACTCAGGCAGAGTTGTGACCACAACAAGGAAATTTTGGAAAATAGCCCCCATGACAAGGTTTTACTCTGCTCTTCACCAAACTTCCATATAATCACGCCAGGGTAACCCTAACCAAACCCTGACAATTTGAGTGCCTCAGGCCTCAGGCCTCAGGCTTGGTTGGCTGGGATAAGTTATTGAACTAACAAATAAGTAGAGAATTTCATTAAGGCTATATTTTCTAATACACCGAAAAAGTTTATTCTAATTTACCACTTAAACTTTTGGTCCTTATTTGGAAGCGAATGGAAGAGAAACACAACACACAGCATTACTTGGAATTAATCATGTGTTACATGGTTGGCTAATTAGAAGATACACAACCACATTCCTCCACCCAGTGTTGATGACTGAGTATCCCTATTAGAGCAACCCTCCAATGTCACATCTGAAGTGTATAGTCCCCATACCATTCCTCCCCTGGGGAAGTTCTCTGACCAGACACAGAGCTGGAGGAAAAGATTAGTGGGAGAAATTACATATTTGTTTACATCCCACAACTACATAAAAGTTAACCACTATTTACTGATGATGCATTTCAGCTAATGGCTTCATACACTAATTATCATTAACATGTATATGTATACCATGTCATTTGTTACAGAGGTCTCTAGCACTCTCTATGTAGGGCTAATTTCTACTTCTTTTAAAGTATAACTAGTATTTCTGTTTAGTATTATTACAGTTGTTATATATTTTTACTACTAATAGTATTAAAAAAAACAATAAAAAAAAAAAACAAAAAAAAACAAAAAAACAAAACAAAAAAAAAACAAAAAAAAAAAAAAAAAAAACCAACTGAAAGTAGTACCTCACTCAGAGGGGAAAGAAAATAAACACTGAAAGGAGAAAGACTTATAGTGGCACAACCAAGTGCAGAGATGAGAACACTCACTGCCTGTGACTTCTGTTTCACTCAATTATTTTAGAAAGTTGAAAGCTACAAAAAAATAAGGTACACAAACCAATCGAAAAAATTATAGATAAATGGAAAATAGATTTAGGGATCCTCTAAAGAGTATAGAAACAAGAGAAGTTCATGGTCAAATTTTGTCTTGAAACAAGGCATGAACACTCCATTATTAAGTGCCCACCTCCTAGTCCTGAAATCACTGCCTCCAAACTACAGCTCAACTAGAGCTTACAACGAATTAATTGCACCATGAGTACACAATAGGAACATTTTACTTTCCTATAATGAAAAGGAAAAGTAACAAAAAAAATCTAAATAGTTAAGGTAACAAAATGAGCTACTCCCTCATCCAGATTGATGAGTAAGACATGGTCACGTGTTAAGAGGTCTTCTTGAGGCAATGGTTTAGGGATGTAGAATAAGACACTTAATGCTGGAGTGTCCATGCCTTGTTTCAAGACCAAATTGGGTAATGACCTTCTCTTGTTTCTGCACCATTTGGAGGAACTAAATCCTTTCCCCCCATTTATTTATGTTTTCTTATGACCAAAACAAATATAATTAGTTGATATTGAAGATTAGAGATCATTTATTTGGTGATATTTGCAGGGCCACTCTAACCACAGTCTTCTCTTGCAGCTGCCTGTCATTGACATAGTGAAGGGACAAGAGTTTGTCAGCAAGCAACAAGCAACAGTTCCTAACACAAGTTATGCAGGGGGTTTGTCCTTACACAAGTTAGTTAATTAGAAACTAGTTATCTTTTGCTGTAGTCAAGGATAACTGACAAGTCTGAAATACTGAGAGCATTCAGCCTATTTGCAGTCTGTTCATCTGGAGTTATACTAGCCTCATCAATCCACAGCTTTCATACTGAACTTATACTAACAGGAAGATACAGAACTAAAAACAGACAATAACAGGATATTCAGACAATGATCACCCAATAAGTTCCAAACAAAGTCCTTAAGGCAAAATTTTCTCAATTTTAGAATACTGTCACAACAGCTATTACAATCTTCCCTTGAAATCATCATGTTATGTGAAATGCGCACCCATTCACGATCTCCAATGAGATCAGAATGCATTCCAGTGGTGACACCCTCCTGGTAACACGGTCTGTTTACTACCTTAGTGGTTACATTGTAAATGACACCTTACCTATTAGACATGTTCTTCAGGATGGGAATGAGGGAGACCAAATAGTCTGTGACCAGCTCCTGCTGTTCTCTGGTTCTCTGACCAAGACTGAAGCAGGGAAGTGGCACGCCGATCCTCATCTGTGAACGAAGCAACTGCGCTGTGTAGGTTGAGTTAACATAGTCCAGCTCCCCACCTGTGAACCACAACACCTCCTGACGACTGCTCAGAGTCTTTGAGATGTCCTGGGGCAGGTGATCGGCAGTATTATAGACATATTTGCCAGTGCTATGATCCTTGATATAGAGCCAGGTTAGCAGAGAGACCAGAGGGTCGCACAACACGCCATTAGACTTCAAGCAGAAATTCTGATAACCGCTACTATTGTACAAAGTTTCCTCTATCTGGTGGATGTATTTGATGTGGTCGAGCGTGAGGATGTTCCTATTTGTATTCAGTGCTGGCACACGGAAAACGAGATCCAGCATCCAGTATTTATGTCTATGCTTCTGGGTGTCATGTTGGGGTGGGCAGTTTGGGAAGGACCCAGGTTGGGATGTAGACCTGGGCTGGAGCTCCCCATTGCTTCTCCTCCTCAGTTCAATGCTCGAGTCAGAGTTGCCAGTCCCTTGAGGATTGCTGCTGTCAAACTGACCAGATTCTGCCGCAGTATATGCATCCCAGTTGACCTGAGACTCGTGGGAGGGAATACCAAATGACTCGATATTAAGGTTCACTTGAGGGGGAAACTTCATTATGGATACTGCTGCAATGGTCCCTATGAAGAGCACATTGCCAGCAAGGATGGCCAAGGAGATGATGGGAATCACACAACATCTAGTCTTGATGGAGAAGAACAGCATTTTAACCAGCTTGTGCAGCAAATCAAAAAGGAATCCATTTCTAGTTCTGGGGTCCTTTTCTTCATCTTCAGAACCAACACCTACTCTTGGGGAGTCTGGAGTGTCCATAAACTCAGCCCTGTCACCAGTGGGGAAGGTTGCAGGTATTAGCGCAATTCCAGGCTCGGTAGGAGAGCGCTGGATGTCCCCAGACTGCACAGATAACCGCATGTGATGGTGTGTTTTCCTGGAAAAAATGCTATATAACCACTTCGCCGAGGATTTCGGTTTTTTTTCGGCCTCCAGCACTTCCATTTCTCCAGCGCTAGGATAACCACCGTCACTATCGGTGTCGTCCTCACCGGCAGAATCTACTTCGCTGAATCTGAAGGAGACAGGCTGAGACATTCTTGCCTTCTTGGTAGAGAACTGCGATGGAGTCAATTGTAGTGTTTACCTACTCCAGGGAATGCTCTCCTATGACAATAGTAACGCCATCTGAGGCTTCTGTGGATTACTGGGCAGGAAGTGGAGTCTCACTCATTCTATTTGTATAAGTGGGATGATCTGGAGCATTTATCAGTAAATGGTATTGATTAACTTTTCTTTGCAGCAAAAATCGTTATTGTTGCAAGTGATTAGAGAGTCATTAACACTTGATTTCTGTCCGTCATAGCTTCCACTTATAAAATAAGAGCTACAGTCTCTAAGAAGGCCCTCATTATCACATCCACTCAATTCATACAGAGGTAAATGGTACCAAAAATACTATGCTCACTGTCATAGTAATGACAAATTTGTGTATGTAGAAGATGGTTGTGTATGGTTGTTTTCAGCTGTGCTCAGTAGCAGGTGCACCAGTTCTCTATATGGAAATGATGAGAAGCTAATGTGTTACATAGCACACTAAGTTAACGTCAAGTTACATGATGCACCTCTGGTTAACATCAAGTTACATAGCACCCCTCTTGTTAACATCAAAATTGCTGCACCAAGACAGCAAAGACCAGCAATTTAAGAAAACTAAAATTTATTGCCAACCTCAGTTGGAAGTAATCATACTTGGAGATCATTTTTGTGTCTTTATTTCCGTGTTTCTGTTGGTTCTGTTTTTTCTGTTTGCTAATTACTCCCACAGTTTGCACCAACTTGAATAAAATATATTGACAAGTTCAACCCAGCTAAGATAATTTTCCAAAAATTTTTTTTCCCTAAAGTGGCACCCCTAGTGGGAAAAAAATCAACAAATTATTCATACAAAGAAAGCCTACAAAATTCATGGCTCAAGGCACGGGTTTTCCCAGGCATAAGAGGTGGAATCAGCAATGATTTATAGCTGCAGCAATTAGAAAGTGGTGTTTAAATTGGTTGGCTTTCTGCAACTGGTAGGCTAAATTTTCATTGCCATTATTCTTTAAAATTGGAACGGTCTCATTTTCCAGCTGAGATAATGAAAATGCTTCACAGCTGTATATACTAAAGAGAAGACAAACTGTTTGTTGGGAAGCCTTTCTTGAGGAAAAATAATGCTGTGAGTGAAATTGAATTAAAATAAACAATAATACATGGTATAGATATAGCCTTATCTTTTGAAGTAGGTCTTTCTTGTTCTAGAAGTTGAACAAAACTTCTGAGACATTTTATAGAATTTAGAATGCTCTCCCCCCACCACTCAAAATTTTTCTCCCTTTTTTTTGTTGAGATAGCAGACTAACCACCCTTCCCTTAAAAACAAAACAATACTGAGAAAAAATGCAGCTAGCTAGCTGAATATATATATATATATATATATATATATGTAGTTGCAATAATCCACCAGCTGCAGTTCAAACAAACTAACTAAACTTTCGCAGACTAGATGGTCAGACAAAGAACCCATGTGCGTGCAACTTGTGTGCACAGCTTGCAGGTAATGGTGTGAATGAAATTCATGCTAGTGAAAAATCATGCCACCTAATTGATGCCTTTGTTGTAGGGTCTTTTTAGGACTCCTGGAATAAATTAGCATGGCTATGATGCATAACTAACTTCAAGTTCTAGGGGAGTTAGCAAGCTAGTTAGACCATACAGCTTAGCTAGCTAAGCTATATACTAGCTAATACATGAACATCAAGCTAGCTGTACTTCATAGCTTCACCCATTCCCAACTTCTTTGACCTTCCAACATGACCAGCAGAGGTCATGAGGTGTTCCAGCTGGAGGGTTGAGACTGGGAGAAGAAAAAATTATCTTTTAAAAGTATAGTGATATAAACTTTACTTAAAGTTTACTCCAGCCATTGGGGCAGCTTTAGTCACCCTCAAACACACGATTAGCAATCAATCAAAGTTGCATGTCTATTAATTACTAGTGGAATATAAACTTTAACATGAGATGAGTTTGCATTATCTCGTTCATTTCATGGCTGGTCAACTCAACTGGATTGTGTGATTTAAGTTAAACACATTTCTCCACCTTTATGGCAGACATTGGCTGGTTGACAACAGCGTTTATCCTTCCTGATATCTTATCATTGTTGAGACCAGACTCAGCTGATGTAATCAAATATTAGCTGAGGTTTGTGGTCAAGTGTGCTGAGAAGCCTACCTGAGTTTGCCCAAGAGCCATCTCCAGCTTGAACCTTTCGATGTGTGATGGTGGTTTGTGCAGGAACATTGTGTGTGCTTTGTTTGTCTATAACAAAGAACATTTTGTTTGTTTGTTTGTTTGTCTCCAAGTTGTATCCAACTCCATTCATGAGGAACAACCCTCTACCAAACGAAGTGTATAATAGTCAACTGGCTTTAAAAAAAAAATAAATTTTTGAAAAGCCAGATTTGGCTTGGTTTGGAAAAAAAAAATTTTTTTTTTTTTTTCTGTTTTTTTCTGCCATTTTTACACTTTCTGGCTTGCAAAAATTGTCTTTTTAAAATTTTTTCTTCTTTAAAAAGCAAATGAACCTTTTTCTTGCATGAAAAATATTTCAAGGCTTTTATTTAATTTTTCTGGCACAAAAAGATATTCTCTAGCTTTTTAACTTCCACATTTTAGTATTTCTAACACAATTTGACATTTTCTGATTTTCTAAAAAAAAAAAAAAAATGAAAAAAAAAAAAATAAATAAATAAATAAAAAAAAGAAAAAAGAAGAGAGAAAAAAGTTGGGGGAGGGGGTGAAGGATTGTAGGGGGAAGAAAGTAAAAGAAATGAGGGAAAAGAAGCCCAGACTTTGATTCGAACCTTCCAACTTGGTAGACCAGTGTGTCCTAACCCATTGGGCCATGGTTTCATAGGGATGTGGTCCCAAGGATGCAACAGGGCAGCAACGAAGGGTCAGAGGTGTGCAGTGGACCAGGACCTCACATTTCACAGTGAGGGTGTCACTGTCATGTGATATTTCCCTGAGTGTCATGTGATATTTCCCTAGTGTCACAATGTGAAGGTGTCATGTAACTGTAGTATAGTGGGAAACCTAGACTGTGGCTGCTCACATGAGTGTACACTATTAAATAATGCCCACCATTAAATAGTGCCCATTTGGTGCTCAGAAAGGAATGCCTGTCCAGACTTCCACCAATGTCACATGATGCATTATTCTGGCACCATTCCACCATGCACATCAAAACTATGCACCATAATTGGGCATCAAAAATTCCAAACACATTACAAGGGCTTTAAGAGGGAAAGAAATCTAAAGATCCCACATTACATAATTAATTGAGGTCCCGTATTAAACCAAATGTGATATAACAACAACTTTAGTGTTAGTGTAATCAGACACTCTATCTAGTTAGTTTTCCTGTTAGTTATCCTGTTAGTTAAAAGGGCTACCTTAGGTGTATGTAAATCACCAGAAGGGTGCACTTGTGAGAGAGAGTTTAATCACATGAGACAAGATATATGTGCACTTGAATCTAAAGAGGGTTTTCTTTAACCATAACAGTAGCAGGTACAGGAAGTAAAGTGAAGGATTAGAGCAATTACAAACATGTTTCATTATAAGGAGAAGCATTCCCTTATATGTAACATTTAATCACTTCCTGTTGATATCAATAAGTGAAGTGTTTGCAGTTAACCAGGATTCTATTCCATTGACATGGAGTGAAACTGCAGCATATTGGGGCATGATGGATCACTACACCAGTACAGTTTCATGAATATGATACTAATGAACAATAAATGCCAGCTATGTCGCTACTGAGCTTCCCGTCTCAACGACGGAGCCTGCAATACTAGTGGTGGGGTCGTACTTCCTGATATGGTAGCCAATTGCCCTCCCTTTGATCAGCGGCAAACTCTCAGGGAGGCTCTCATCTGACCCATCCTTCATCATCATATCCGGGAAAAACTTTTTTCTTTGAGTTTCGCCTCTACCCTTGGGGCGATCAAGACCATCGCTGGAGCTAGAGTGGTTCAGGGGTTGTTGCACAATGGCTCTGTCAACACGGCTGTTCTTGTCCTTGGCACAGGAGCCACACCACTCTATGATCAGCCGCTCACGAACCATCGGAGAGAGAAAGATATAGAGAATGGCATTGCCCCAGCCTTGCCCACCGTCACCGACAGCCTGAGGCGAAATATAGAGATGACACATGCAATAATGAGTGGGAAATAACTCAAACAATATAGTAATACTTGCAGTAGTTGTTATAAGTCCATAATTTCCTGCCACCTGATGATGGGGGACCAAAGCATTTGCCATGACCTGTTCAGATATACACCCATCACACATGCAGTGAACACTGGTACACTGACCCACAAAGACAGGAGAGAGGCTGTCTAGTAGAGAGATGGAGGAATCTATCACTGTCTCTGAGACAAAAGGACGCTTACCAACTACAATAGTTGTGTTAGCTACAGAGATAGAGGTGGCCACAGAAATGCTCAGACCTGCCCCACCCACCTCCATAGGAACGGAAGCTTACACAGCTTAATGTGAGTGATGATGCCAAGATATCATTGCACTGTCCAGAACAATTCACTTCCCATAGCAAACATAAAACAACATTACATGTAGAATATATAGAGCACTTTGTCTCTAATAACACGTTCATGACCACTTCACTTTATTTACAAGCACACACTCCTCACTCGCACACACTGGAGAGCTTGCAGCCACCTGTACCACACTATTGCCACAAAATATGGTACATGTAGAGAACCTGCACACCCACATTTCCCAAGGTGTTCCTAGCCCTAGCATCCCATGGGCACAGAGTTACAGCCTCACAGAGAACATCAACTAAGTAAAAATAGCTTAATTTAAACCACACGCACACTCACACCTACACACACTCACACCTACACACACTCACACCTACACACACTCACACCTACACACACTCACACCTACACACACACACCTACCTACACTCACACCTACACACGAGTACACTACAACAAACAGACCCTTACATTGTCTGACCACAAACACGCTAGCACAATGTTCAACCAGCTCCCATCCAGCATGCCCTTCATTTAATTACCTAGGGGTGAGAGTGCAATGAGCACACACTGTGTATGCATACATGCAGGGAGACTGATAGTCAGCCAAGCACCACATGCATGCATACTCTCCCTATCACATGATCAGTGGGTGTGGTCTAATGCTTCACAGTCAACACCTGCAGGAGACCCACCCAACTTTAGCCTCAGGGAGTTTCACTTGCTTCCTAATTTCAGGATCCTGTTGTTCAAATAGTGTTTTAAATTCACTAATTCGTGTCTCGGTCCATTTTTGTTTTAAACACACCACAGACCTATGTTGCACCAATTATTATCCTGTAGACATCCTTGGAAACCACATTCTAGACAGAATCACCCCAACTCCTCCATCAAATCCACAGCTCACTTTCTATTCTTTTCTAATGTATCTTAACCTCTGTGCTTGATTAAATGTAATGTGGTCTCATCGTCATCTTTGAGAATCTTTTATAGCACTTCAGAAGGTCAGCTTCATTTCCCTTGTGAATAGAGAGAAGATAAGCTTGTTGTGGAGGAGAGAAGGGTCTGGGCAGTTTCAGTCTCAAAGGATGTCGGAATGCAAGGACTGTGAAAGATTTTCATATTCCAGCCCTAGATATGGTGCAGTGTGGACACTAATGCAAACAAACATCACATGACCTAGATTAGGGCTGGATCTGTTAAAAATGGTTTTATGCACACCACACCACCACATGGTCTTATGTACACTACCACAGTCTCATGTACACCAACACATGGTCTAATGTGCACCACCACATGGTCTTATGTGCACCACCGCATGGTCTTATGTGCACCACCACATGGTCTTGTGCACCACCACATGGTCTTATGTGCTCCACCACATGGTCTTGTGCACCACCACATGGTCTTATGTGCACCACCACATGGTCTTATGTGCACCACCACATGGTCTTATGTGCACCACCACATGTTTTGTGCATCACCACATGGTCTGTGTACCACCACATGGTCTTGTGCACCACCACATGGTCTTATGTGCACCACCACATGGTCTTATGTGCACCACCACATGGTCTTGTGCACCACCACATGGTCTTATGTGCACCACCACATGGTCTTATGTGCACCACCACATGGTCTTGTGCACCACCACATGGTCTTATGTGCACCACCACATGGTCTTGTGCACCACCACATGGTTTTTACAACATGACCTTAATATTATACTCCTATTAAGCTGATAAAGGAGTAACTCATTTTATTTCTATAATATTTATAACCTTTCTCATTTAGATTCTTTTCAATATAGAAAAAAGAAACAGTTCTATTATTCACTTCTATTGTCATAGTGTTGTTTTTAATACATTTCTTATTTTTACCTGTGGCACACACACAGGTCTAACAACACTTGGAATGATGGTGAGGGGGGGGGGGGGGGGGGGGGGGGCAGCATATAGCCACAAGTTTCTCTCAAGAAAGGATTTTTAAGTAATTGTTTACTGTTTGGAAACACCAACGTTTGTTGTTGCAACTAAATATTTTACTGTATAGAAATTCAACAGTTGAAAATCTTACTACAACTTTAACCTCACCTGAAGTGTTCTAAACAATTATTTCCCCTGTTTAAACAAGATTGGTCATGAACTAAGACCTGTGGTGAATAATTACTATAATATTTATCAAAAAGTAGTGTTGTAGACCAGACAAAATAATTGCTTAGAACAATTAAGATGAGGTTGAAGTTGTGTTATGATATATGACTTTTGGGTTTCTATCTTATATAAAAGGAATGTGTATGCCTGTCCTTCTGTAAAGCTAAATGTGTTCCACAAATTAAAAAGATACTATCTGAGGTTAAAGGTAGATAAAATTTGGTGTGAAGATGGTGTAGTGGCAAGGTTAATGCACATTAATTAGAATTTTGCTGAAGATAATTTCAACAGAGATAATTAGCATGTGTGTAATTTTAATCATTTTTTTGGGGTCAATAATAAACTTACCTACCCACTTAATCTCTTTTTTTCATGTCTGGAGGACCCCATATTCCTATCATGGGGTATTTCCCAAGTCACCCCCCCCCCCCCCCCCCCCAGTCAAATTGTGTATGCAAGCAAAGTTTGAGGTCTCTATGTTCAAGGGTTTGGCAGTGCATTAACCACATAGGTTGGTATACAATATAATTTTGAAGGTTTATCAAAAGGAGGTCGTACAGCTTTGAACTTTGTTTGCACACCAAGCCCTCTGCTATGCCACTTGCCCTTAGAATTTTACTAAAGGGAATTAGATAAGCACATACCTATAAATTTGAGTTTAGTAAAGTGAGTTTGACACTCCCAGTGACGAGCAAAGGGAGTTCATTGGCTAGTACAATAAAAGCACTTAGTTGTAACCACAGGGTTCCATACATTAAAAGCACATAATTGTAACAACAAACTTTGGTGTTTCTAAACAGTAAAAAAAAAATTAGTTAAAAATCCATACTTGAGCAAAATTAGTGGATGTATCCTTCCCCTCCTCCCCACCTCCACCATTCCAAGTGTTCCTAGACCTGTGTGTGTGCCACAGGCAAAACCTGTTTCAATAAATATTACAGCAATTATTTGTCACAGGTCTTAGTGCGGGACTGCTCTTATGTTAATACCATTTGAATTATGGTTTGGAGGCAGTAATTTCAGAATGCAGAAGTAGGCACTTAATTAATGATGCAGTGTTGATGCTTATTTCAAGACTACATTGGGCAAATGGCATTTTACTCTTTTTTTTTGGTCATTATTTTTTTTGGAAATATCCTAAACCTTTACTCTTCATTAATTGATAAAAAATTTTTATTTTTATTTATTTTTTAATAATTTTTTTTATCACCAGTTCTGTTTGAGCTATTCTGGTCACAACCTTAAAACAGGGTGCATTCTAATCTGGGAGTACCATGGCAATTAACAAGTATATTGTGTAGTCATTTAGGAAGAAGAAGAAAAAAAGGGAGGACACATGCTTATGGGTAAAGGATCATCAATTTCTGTTGTTTGTGTTAGAGTAAGTTGTTTCATCTTTTGTAACATATCCTTTATTGGAGAAGGGGAAAATCACTAGAAGCCATAACAAGATGGAATCCCACAGTACATTCCTACTCTTACTGTAGTAGTGGGTTCATGTGCTTCATGAACAGTTTTACAGACCTCATTCAAGATATTTAGAGTGACTGAGTGAATCATATCATAGTGTGGTTTGTAGGGTAAGTGAACCATTCAAACAATTGTAATAATTAATTAAGAATGTGAAATTCAGAGGCAGACAACAAAATGCAGCAATTATTAAAAAACAACAACTATTATTTAAAAAACATCTCCCACCCTCTGAAGTGCTCATACCATATTTTATCCTAATTGGCCCATTCAATCTTTCAATCCCAGTAGTTGTTAGATAGTGGACAGACAGTCACTGATGTACACTCACACAAGGTGAAAACAAAACATGCTCTCACTAAAATGGGTTTGTAAGAAAAAGAAGAAGGGTTGGGGGAAGAAAGAAAAGAAAAGCCTACAACACTTGCAGACATTCCCAATCGGTCATCCATCCAAGTATTGCCAGTCTTGGTAGGCTCAGAAGTGCTTAACTATTGTACGTATTTTCAATTGAAATTAGAAAGTGTCTGGAGAGAAATTTATATGCACACACACATCTCTCTTTCTCACACACACAAACAAGCAATTCACTAGGTGGCTTTTAAAAATAGGCACATGAAACATATTTTTTTAAATTATTGTGTGTGCGTTTGCGCGCGTGTCAATTACAACACAGAGATATCCAAACTTACACAAAACAAAGAAAGATAGAAACAAATGAGCATGCCCATCACCACTCTATATCTGTGCATGCCCACCACCACTATATCTGAGCATGCCCACCACCACTCTATATCTGAGCATGCCCACCACCACTCTATATCTGAGCATGCCCACTACCACTATATCTGAGTGTGCCCACCTGTATAAAGTCACATGCTCTGCACACTGTCGCATGTTCTTATCACATGTCTAACGCACATGTCAATGTCAAGTTCAGGGATCACATCTCTAGTTCATGGTGGGTCCAGAGTGTAGGGAGGGATGCACTGCACATGCTCACCTGCAGGAGGCCCAGCACCAGGTAAGGGATGTACAGGGTGTGGGGGACACAAGTGTCTCGGACGCTGTGGGCCGTAGCAATGGAGAAGAAGAACTGCACTGTGCCCCATATGCGGAGAAGGATGAATATGACAGGGATGGCCAGCAGTCGGAACTCCACACTGACCACTCGAGGTTGGAGCACAGTGTTCTGCACCTGTCTCCTCGTCTGCAAGGGGAAGGACAACAAGGAGAGACAGGAGACAGCAGCGACTAACATCACACCCAGCTGTGCCACGCCCTGCCAGCTAGCTAGCTAGCTAGCCAAACTAGTACGTTAGACACGTCATCTTTCATTGTTGTTTTAAGTAGGAGTGCAACAACCCATTCTCTTACTTATTGCGGTGATTGTACAAAAAATATTGAAAGAGCTTTCCATAATACACACTCACACACAGACATACACACACAAGCAGACATACACACACTCACTCACACAAGAGCACACATTCACACAAGAGCACACATTCACACAAGAGCACACATTCACACAAGAGCACACATTCACACACACACACACTCATACATGAGCACACACACACACACACTCATACATGAGCACACACACAAGAGCACACACTCACACAAGAGCACACATTCACACACTCACACACATTCACACATTCACACACACACACACTCATACATGAGCACACACACACTCATACATGAGCACACACACACAAGAGCACACACACACAAGAGCACACACTCACACAAGAGCACACACTCACACAAGAGCACACACTCACACTCATACATGAGCACACACACACAAGAGCACACACTCACACAAGAGCACACACTCACACAAGAGCACACACAGACACATAAGAGCACACACACACGAGCACACATACACACACAAGAGCACACACACAAGAGCACACACACAAGAGCACACACACACATACACGAGCACACACATATACACAAGAGCACACACACACACATACACGAGCACACACATATACACAAGAGCACACACTCACTCACATGCACCCACACAGGTTTCCCTGACTAAGTGAGACAAAGCCTCAGAGTGCCTCAGCCTATGCTGGGAAGGTGAAGGTTGTGTTTCCCCATCACTAATCCTGAACACTCATCACGGAATTGAGAACTCACAGACAGCAATTCAAAGTTGATTGGAAATGTTCCTAATTTGGGGAGACTGAGCTCTTGGTGCCATTTATAACTGCAGACACCTTACCTATGAAATAAGGGGTTGTTTTTCTGTTGCCATTGGTCCTGCCTCACCTCCTACAGCATGCATGGGAGGTCCACACCAGCCCCACCCACCACCACCACCCTGTATATACAGTCTGCATGAACTAAAGATTATTAGAGGCCATTTATGATTTTCCAAGTAGAATTTTTCCCATCTACAGGTTCCTCTCTTCCTATTAATGAGTGTAGTGTGTGTTTGTGTTGCACGCCATTGGCTTCTCCAGTGCAGCCTCAGTGTTTACTCTTCCCTGCACAATTGTTGAGGTGAAAACAATGAAGAGAAGGAATTCAGTTTTCAAGGAGCTTCACTTTAATTTCCTCAGTGTGAATATATACCTGACCAACACTCCACTTCTTCACAAGACCCATTATATGTCTGTCTGTCTGTCTGTCTGTCTGTCTGTCTGTCTGTCTGTCTGTCTGTCTGTCTGTCTTCAATCTCCTTACATACCATGCTTGCTTGTGTCTCCCCCTCCCTCCCTCCCACCTGCACCAACCTAGGTTTAATACTACCTGATCATATTTTCAGTTTGTGTATTAGTACCTCCGTCAGTGTACTCACAATAGTGATAGGGATAAACAGGTAAAGGGTCTACAATTTGCCAATCCCGGGGGGAAAAAATGCAATGGCGAAATGGTCCAGTTTGGAATAATTCCTTTTGGGCACTAGGAAAGTAGTCAGCTATGAATCAAGATTAGCTAAGCTAAACTTGAGCAATCAATAACTTCCTAACAAAGTTGATTTAGTATACAGAAAACACAATGAATAATGATCTAGCAAATATATTTCAGTGACAGCATCCAGACTAGATCATGAGTCGAGATTACAAGCAGATATTTGCCTTTTGGTGATTTCACTTTCTCCAACTTTTTGAGGGTTTTTGTTCACCACAGAGGTACCAGTTCAAATTAACGGAATTGACCTGACCTGATAGTAGTGGTTGAACTAACAATTAAACCAGAGTTCATCATTGACAGTATTGTGGCACACACACAGGTCTAGGAACATTTGGAATGGTGGGGGGGGGGGGGGGGGGGGGGGGGGTCAGCATGCATCCACAAATTTTGCTTAAAATTTTTTTTAAAAAAAGAGAGGATTTTTAACTAATTAATCATTTACTGTTTGGAAACACTAATGTCTGCTGTTACAACATTTGGTTGCAACAAAGAACTTTTACTGCATTGAAACACAAACGCTATAAATCTTAACACAACTTTAACATCATCTTAAATGTTCTAAATAATTATTTTGCCTGGTCTAAAACACTGCTAATTAATAAACATTATACTAATTATTTGCTACAGGTATTAGTGCGGGACCACTCTTGTTATATTTGGAACCAGCATGACCCAAGGATTGTCATTGGTTACTTATAATCCAGCTATTAGCCTCTCAGGTGTGCAGTTGCAGTTGGCATTTGCTCTTCGGAGAACAACTGTACAGTTGGAGGTGCTAAACTTGGAGGCCAATAAACCTCATATGAATTTATCTTCAAGCCTGAAATAGTGTTTCTATTTGTGAAACAGCAGTTTACCTCAAGTAGAAGAACTGAGAGGTCAAAATGTGTCCAAACCCTCAAGAAGATGGCAGTCCAGAAACACTTCCAAAAAAAAAAAAAAAAAAAAAAAAAAAAAAAAAAAAAAAAAAAAAAAAAAAAAAAAAAAGAAGAAAAGATAAGTGAAGAAATCAAGGCTCTCAGCAACCCCTGTGGGGGAAATTATATATATATAATACCAAAAACAAAACGTGTAACCAACAACACCATTTACTTGAAGAGCCACAAATCCCATAACTCTGGACCAGGACAGAGCATGCCTTATGTCTGCCCTATGAGTGTGAGCAGCAAGAAGAGCAGCCCCAAGTGAGGAGACAAGGAGCATGTCCCAGAGTGTGTTGGTGTTGCACTGTCCTCAAGTCCAATAGGAGACACTGCAGGTCTCTTCTGCTCAGAGGGTGAGGTCACTCTACCAGTTACTCCAGAACCATCACACTATGCTGACCTAACTACTGACAGAAGACACTTCCATTTGCCCAACACTTCAGAAAAAATTACTTGAAGTATAATGCTGCCTTCCAATAAATCAACACAAGCTTCATCTCCCGGAGGGGGCACACAAAACTCATTCTTTTTCTGGACTGCTTTGAATGGTTATGTACAAATAAAATAAAATTGATATGTTCTAAAGAAAAAAATTTTTTTTTCCCTTTCCACTGAGTAAACAGCATGGCCATGTTTTAATTTAATATGAGGGAAAAAACAACAATCCTGAATTAATTGTTAAATGTTTAAGTGTTAATCAATATGCTGGGCATTCTTTGATTCCCAGCAAGTGGGTTGGGTTCACTACTGGTCAATAATTATGCACAGCCACATTCCTTCCCTCCTATCAATTTACCCTGTGAACCACATTCAATTCCAGCTGCTGGATAAGGAAGCTGGGTTGTGAGTGTGAGAGAAGGGTATCAACTTTCAGTAACAAGGAAAATCTGGAGGTCACTTCAAACTTAAAAGCTTTTGTGGCGTTCAACACTCGAAATGAAATAAATTGCTACTGTAGTCCATTCAATCCTCTGTGGTAGCAGGTAACTTGTTTTTGTGTTGAGAGGAAGTGTGGATTGTTCATTTGATCATCACCAATCCACAGGGATGTCAAAACCACTTAGCTAAACCAACAATGTTGGTTCTGTTTGCTCGGAGCACTTGAGTACTTACTATCAGCACACACCACATGTAAATAAAGGGCTTCACCTCAACAACAACCCTTCAACAACCATTCAAGAAGTGGCTTGGGCACAGCCATTAATCCTGTTGTACTGTACCATTCAAGGGCAGGATGCAAGGTTGAATCCTACCTCATTGAGTATTGAGGGCAGAAGTAATGAATTACCTGATGACCTCCTCAGAACTGCAGACCATCAGGAGTCAAGGCCCTTTCATCTGCACAACAATGTGTGGACTATAAACACATTTCATGCCTAAAATTTTTAATGTCATTTTAATTTCAAGTGCCTTAGCTAGTTGGCCGTACTCGTCTATGGGCTCTATTGTGGGTAGTGGTCATCAGCACTTCAATTCAGCTTGATAGAGCATGAGCTAGTCAAAGGTGTGACCTATTTAGTTCACTGAATGGAGGAGCTTTAGAGTAGTCATTCAAAGGTGCAGAGTGACAAAGGGCACAAATAGATCAAGGAGATATGGCATGAGCACACTCATACTTGCATTTCAGTTATCAAGTGACTCTGTTGATCCTTTCCTTTTGAATGTGCATACAATCGACAGAGAGAAGGTGAATCCTCCTCTCACAACCAATCCTGTACCAATTGGCCTTCAAGGGGGAGGGGGAAGGTTCAGGTTTGTTAAGGAAATACAGTCACTAAATTGTGAAGAAATGAATTCATTTTTTAAACCAGGATCCAACTCACTGGAAATAGATAAACAGATTTCTCCCTTTTAATATTATTACAAGCCACAGAACTCAAACAGCTCAAAAGGAATCAAAAGTACAGAATTCCTCACATAAATTAATTTTAGTGAATGACTGTTCCAAACCTTAATTCATGATGGAGTAAACCATCCACCCTGAATTATTGTTTTACCATTCACACAATGTATTGCCATGGTAACCTATGCAGAGACACAGAAGCTAACACAGAACTACAGCAGTGTGCAAGGTGCAACCCTAACATACTAGGAAACCTAATGATATGCACCACAGGAAGTCAAGATGAGGTACACACTACAATAACATTAAAACCTGTTTGATATGCATACCACCTGAACACGCATGCATACACACACACACATTCATGCACACACAACAAATTTCTATTCTTATGCAAATAGAAACCTACTTAAAACTCACACTTGGCAACCACCACTATACTGCCACAGAGCGCACACACACAACAGTGGCAACCTATGAAGTGCCCCCACCTTTCCAATGGCTATAATGATGGCAGTGTAGAGAACCGTCACCACCACGTAACTCAATATCTCCCAAAACTTCCCAGCCACTAACACTATCAACATAGACTTCCAACTCTCCTTGGAGTTGGTGGAGTCTTGCTTGACAAAGCACCAGTTGGAGGCTGCATAGTGGGCATAGCCCAGCTTGTTCAGGGCCAGCAATGGCACCACAATGAGCAAAGGTG
Organism: Lycopodina hypogea; assembly: GCA_963969325.1. NCBI lineage: Eukaryota > Metazoa > Porifera > Demospongiae > Poecilosclerida > Cladorhizidae > Lycopodina > Lycopodina hypogea. The sequence goes on along the minus strand of OZ017791.1, from coordinate 1,189,676 downwards.
CACACCAAGCCAGCAGAGTGAAGAAGACAAGCAGCTTGGACACCATGTGGCCTTGCTTGAAGATGATGATGACAAAGAAGTAAAAGGCAAGAATGACAGTCCAGCTGAAGGATACCAAGGAGGACCAAGATGTGACTGCTGCCTGGGCAGTGCACAGTTTATAGAAAGTTTCACATCCCAAGGTAGAATGGTAATGGTGGATATAGTTAGCTGAGCCCACAATGTACCCCACAGCACTGATAAGGTCCGCAAGTGCTAACATAGTGATAATTTTCTGTGAGCCTGTCCTTAAATCTTTCAGTGTAAAGTAAACCAGTACAATAAGCACGGAGCCAAGACAGGAGAAGGAGCAGGACACAATGGCGACGTAGCTAGGGGCAAGACCAATATCAAGGGCAACGTATTGTGCGGAGCAGTTTGCGGAGGAGGAGTTGTACGGGCAGAAGTCGCCCTTCACCATGCTAGAAAAGGCACTTTCCATCTTGCTTTCACTTTTCTGTCAAATCGAACAACCGAGACTGCTCCTTTGCACCCACCACAGAGCTGTCTTGTGACAAATTTGTTAGGGGGGTTCCCCCAGGTAATTCTAAATGCCCCTCAAGACGGTTGAATTGAGGGAACCCTCCTTTATCATCTGCCTCATCTTACTATAATTCAGGATCTGCCTGCCTGCCTGTCTGTGCATTAATCATGATTGACCTGAAGTTTTACAAAAATTTTTTATATAAAAATTAAAAAAAGAAAAGAAGATAATATAGTTAGCTGATGGTTGTTTCTTGCAAATACTATCAAGAAAGAAAACATTCCACATATAACAATTTCATAGAAGAGAATTGATTCAAAATTGGATGTGTCCATGAAATTATCTTCTCCAATAATAAGAATCTGATACTTCATGGAACTAAATAAAATAAGTAGTACTTTATAATTGAGTTTATCAGATGATTATCTTGAACAATGGGCATCTATGCCACTTCAGTTTGTACAGCAATAGTGTGGTTACAATGGAAAGATGTTCAGTGTGGTTACAACGGAAAGATTTTGGCAAAGAAATTGATCTGCAGCAATTATGATCAGCAAACTTGCATCAAAACTAGTGCATGTTCATATTTCCCCTGCATGGAGTAAGAATAAATGTAGGATTAAAGTACATCTCTCTTGAGCCCACACAAGACTGAAGAGCTATAGCTATTGTATTTAATATCAAGTTCAGTGAAAAATGAATCACTGAAGTTCTAGCTGACCAAGACATATATAGGGACACAATTTACTTTTTAAAAGGTTGAACAAATCTGTAGTGAATGGTGGTGCACCATTTCTCTTACAGCAGCATACAGGAAGGGGGAAATATTAACATGAGAACACTAGCCTACCACTTCAGTAAAGCTATAGGTAAAGGGTCTGTACATGAGCATTACACAGAAAACGGAACCACCAGTTTCAAAGTTTCAAACATTTACACCACCTAGCAAGTGACCATGGATATAGCTAAAACATTTGTTAAAAAAAATGTTGTGATGTTCTTTTCATTTTGTGGAAGTCCACACTATCTGCAGAAGTAGTAGAAGCCTCATGTATTAAGACAAAAAGTCCAAACCATTTGCTCAGTGAAAAGAGAGATTGAATAAAACCTAAAACAGCTCCAATGATGAATATACTCAAACTTTTCTTGAGAAAAGTATTAAAAGGCAATGCCAAGGTAGCCCAGAACAGGCCCCAACCATTTAGCTACTGAACTATTGACTGTTGCTGACTATTAGTGAACTGGAGCCATACCTTAGAAGTTTCCAATAACAAAGCAAACTATATTTTTAAAACCTTTCTAAATACCGCGTTCAAAATCGATCTCAGAGTCACCAGCAGCTCCCAAGACACACATGGTAGGAGACAGGAAAAATAGGAGACATGAAAAATAGGAATTGGGAGGGTTGACGAATGTTTGCAATGTTGGCGGTGTGAGGAGGGGGGGAGCTGAGGCGAAAAGGGGCGTGATTCTATTTAATGTACACCCACCCCTAAGTTGTGAAACCTCACATTTTATGGTTTTGCAACCTCAAGTTAGAGTTTTTAAAACCTTAACTCTCTCTCTACAAAGAATCTGGCGATTTACTTACCGCAGGAAAATTCAGACTTGGTACCAAAACAGATCACCTCCGCCCTTGCGAATTCCCCCAGGTGTAAACTCCAAGCCTCTGATTGACTACAGCTACTGGCTGGTAACCCAGGCATTAGGTGTGCAGTATAATCTCGGTCTGCCAAGTAGCTGTGCGGAAACTGAGAAGGAAACTGAGAAGCGTGGGAGAATGGCTGATGTGAGATTCTGTGTGGAGAATGCGAAGACTGGGAGAAGCTCCTGCAAGAAGTGCAAGCAACAGATAGAGAAAGGAGGTGGCAGGATAGGGAAGATTACTGCAAACCCTTTCAGTGATGATGGCGGAGATATGAAGGTGTGGTATCACATTCGCTGCATTTTTGAGACTTTCAAGGTACAGCAGGAGTGTGGATATGAAAGATGATTTTCCAAAATTTTAAAATTATTATCATTGACATTACTATTTATGTTTATTAATTTATAGATTTATTTGTTTGTTTATCTATCAATATGTAGATGTTAAAATAAGATGTCAAAGTTAGAGTAGCATACTTGGATTTCTAACACCTCAAATTGATTTTTATGCTCAGAAATGGATTCCTTGATATTGAAAATATACATTCTTACACAGAAATCAACTTTCTTTGTTAACTAAAAGACAACGAATACTAATTTCATAATTTTGTGTGTAATTTTCTTGTAGCAGCTGATGCGCACTGAGAGAGAGAGAATTGTGTGTGGAGTTGACCGTGTTACAACTACTTTATATGTGGATTGTGGATTTGGTTGTATATATAGTGAAGTAATTTCAATCATGCAGTACTTAAGTACTATTCAAGTTTTTGTTTAAATAGAGAGCACGTGCCACTACTAAGAAAATAGAAACACCAGCAGACGTGGAAGGGTTTTCGGAGATGGATGACAAAGAGAAGAGTGAAATTAAGTCCTTGATCAAGGAGTTTCTCTCTCCTAAGTCTCCTGTCAAGCAGAAGCAGAAAGCGAAGAAGAAGGTGGAGCCTGGGAGTGGAGGTGGCAGAGGTACTGACTTACTCACGAGTACTTCATGGGGCTGAGGGCTGGTATTCTGATCTTTACTCACTTCATTGATTTTGGGCCAGGGTGCAGGGTGCAGGGTGCCTTACTGCTGGGACTGCTTTATGAGAGCATAGAGATAGATACTAGATCAACACCACACTGGATTGAGGCAGGTTGAAGTAGGTTGACAATAGCTCTATGGGGACACACACTGGACCAACACCACACTGGGTTGAGGCAGGTTGAAGTAGGTTGACAATAGCTCTATGGGGACACACACTGGACCAACACCACACTGGGTTAAGGCAGGTTGGAGTAGGTTGACAATAGCTCTATGGGGACACACACTAGACCAATGTTACACTGGGTTGAGGCAGGTTGAAGTAGGTTGACAATAGCTCTATGGGGACACACACTGGACCAACACCACACTGGGTTGAGGCAGGTCGAAGTAGGTTGACAATAGCTCTATGGGGACACACTGGATCAATGCCATAGAGATTAATTATTCGGATATCTTTAGGAGCTGCCCCTTTTCTTTCCAACCAATCATGTTGTTTGTGACTAGAAATGATTGCTCTGTGCAGGGACGTCAGCCTCCTCTCCTCCCTTGGCCTCCCTTCCATCTCAGCAGACAGCAACTTCCAAACCAACTGCCCCAGACACCACAAGCAACCCAGCAGCTGCTACCACTCCAGACGACTCCTTCCACAGCTTCTGTAAACTGTGTGGGCGTCTGGAGAAACAGCCCAGCTACAATGCCAAGACCAAAATCATTAGTGACTACATTAGCCAAGGCAGTGATGGAGGTAAGGGATGGGTGGTGTGTCTGTCCTAGCTGCAGAACTGATGGGCTTGTAGTTTGTTGCTAGTAATTTCTTTATGTTGTTTGTTAGTAATTTGTATATTTTTAATGGTTTGATGTCGTTTTGTTGTCATTGACTCATTAGTATGTTGACAGATTTTACTGTGCGTGTTTTTTGTTGTCAAGGTGGTTTCCAGGGTGATGTCTACCTGTTGGTGAAGCTCCTCCTGCCTACCTCCGGCAAGAAGCGTGTGTATAACCTGCAGAGTAAGCAGATTGTGAAGGTGCTGAGTCAGGTTAGTGCAGTGTGTGTGTGTGTGTGTGTGTGTGTGTGTGTGTGTGTGTGTGTGTGTGTGTGTGTGTGTGTGTGTGTGTGTGTGTGTGTGTGTGTGTGTGTGTGTGTGTGTGTGTGTGTGTGTGGCTTTGCAATATTCTATTCTTTAATCGTTTCATTTTTAATATGTATAATTTTGGTATATTTTTATTTCAGGTGTTTGGGTGTAGTGTAAATGACATGATCGATGACTTAGAGAAGGTAAGGTGTGGTCATGCACAAACATCTGTTGTGTGGCAATAAAGAATTCAAATAAAATTAGCTTGTGTTAGTGTTGCATTAACTAGAGTTAGTGTGCATTACTGTCACATTAATTGGTGTTAGTATTGCATTGTGGCATAAGGTGTTTATTTCTTTACCCTAAAATTATTCCTTGTAGAGTCGTGGTCATTCATGCTCTCTGTTCTGTGGGTATTGTGGGTTAGGTAAAGTATCATCTAATGTGTGGCCTACATGGGCACAGTCTGGTTTCCTTAAACTCTGTCCACAGGTCAATGCTCTGCAGTGGGACACTATTGGAGGGACTGGAGGACACTTAGAGGAAGATTACTTTGTAATTCAGGACTTTATGGCAGTAGAAGCCATTTGCTGTGATTTCCCTGCTCAATTATCTGGTAAAGAGAATCAAACAGGTGTCGTAGCTAGCTTCAGTGTTGTAGAGGACATTTAATTGCACGAGGTAGAGTCCACATTTCGTCATGATCACCAATTCCCCTCACTGGCTGCAGTTTAACTATCCAACCATCCACATGACACTTCTACATGGGGGAGGAGGGGGAGGGGAAAGGGAAGAGGATGCTCGGCAGATTAGTCCATCACAGGGCTAGAGGCTATGGCTTCATGTTCATATCTCCTGGAGGAGGTGTGGCTTCAGGCTGGGCTAGATGAGGAGTACATGTGCACATGACCAGGTCGATGGAAGGAATGATGGGAGGGATGTTATGAGAAGCTCTCTAGTAACAGAGCACTGTTATTCTTCCTATTCAAATCATGTCTGATCGTGCATTTGGATTCTCCCTCAAGGGCTTCTACAACTTCTTCTGTAGCATCTGTTCTTTGTAACTCTATAGCAAGCATTAGTAATTCTCCATTAATTCAGAAGAGAATGCTCACATGATCCGGTTGATGCTTACCAGCAGATATACCTGGCATTTCATGGGATATAATGATATGCCTACAGGAATGGTGTGGTTACAAGTATGGCCCATCTCATGTTCAAGGGTTTGGTCTAAGTACCATTTTTAACATTTTTAACCTGACATGCCCAGAGAAGAGGTGTGGCCAGGTGATCAAATTTTAGAGCTAAAAACCATCCAGTGTAGGATGTCTCTACCCTGAATAACGAGTTTCGTTTAGTAATGTGCTTGGTGAGAAAGGATATATGCACAGACACATACATACAAACAATTTTTAGTCATCTTTGAAGAGTGGGTTTCATTTGGTTTAGTGCCTTAGTGATGAAGTGGATGCAAAGAGATATGCATTCATACCCACGTACAAGTGAACCCGGAGGAGGTGTGCTCAGGTGTGGCCAGAAATAGACCCAATAAGCTCTTCTTCTTATTCTTATGAGATGCTTGAATGGATAGAAGTAGGAAGGGGAAACTAGTGGGAGGGGGTGGGGGGGGGGGGAGAAAAAAAAGTAAGACCCAATCCAGCTTTGACCACTTGACCATTATTTTTTTAGGCTTTTTTTTTTTTAATATAGAAAAATTTTAATTCCTTTTTTTTCCCCCTACTAGGGATGCCACATACATCTGTAAACTTTCATGAAAATCCATTCAGCTATTTGGTTGTCTATAGTGAACACACACACACACTCACACACACACACACACACACACACACACACACACACACACACACACACACACACACACACACACACACACACACACACACACACCTATATGATATGTCAACAACACAAGAACAATTTATTTTGTAAATAATGAACTGAATAAGTTACAGAAGTTCACATCCAATGTACTGAAGACCAACTACATCCACCCACTGGTGTCACTAGGTTTGGTGGCGGTAGTTGCCCTGTCCTCAGACTCACCCACTTAGCTGACCATAGCCTGAGAGCCCTTGGGAATGGACCTAACAGCTTTAGGATTCCTTCACCACCCACCCAGAGAGAACACATCTTCATCCTATAATCAATGTCTTGTTTGTCTTTGGTTAAATCCTACGTTTTAAACCCCTTTCCTCTCTCTCTCTCTCTCCTCTCTCTCTCTCTCCTCTCTTTCTCTCCTCTCTTTCTCTCCTCTCTCTCTCTCCTCTCTCTCTCTCCTCTCTCTCTCTCCTCTCTCTCTCCCTCTCTCTCTCTCCTCTCTCTCTTTCCTCTCTCTCCCCCCCCTCTCTCTCTCTCTCCTCTCTCTCTCTCCTCTCTCTCTCTCTCTCCTCTCTCTCTCCTCTCTCTCCTCTTTCTCTCCTCTCTCTTTCTCCTCTCTCTCTCTCCTCTCTCTTTCTCCTCTCTCTCTCTCCTCTCTCTCTCTCTCCTCTCTCTCTCTCTCTCCCCCCTCTCTCTCTCTAGGGTGATGTGGCTGAAACTGCAAAGACTTTCTTTGAGAGCAGCGATGTCTCTCCTCCTTCTAAGACCAGTACTCTGTCCCTTGTTGATGTGAGCTCTAGTTCCTCTGACTCTTCTCATCTCTGCTTCCTCATGTCTAGCAGACTCTCCTCCTTTAGCCTTTTCTTTTCCTTTCCTCCACTCTTTTCTCTTCTCCCACACCTTCTTTCCCCTCTCTCTTCCTCTTCTTTCTCACCTTCTACCTCCTATCCAACTTTCTCCTCTCTCATCATCTTTTCTATTATATATACTCCTCCTTCCCCTCCTCCTCCCTCTTCCTCCTCCCCCTCTCTCTTCCTCCTCTCTCTCCCCCTCCTCATCCCCTCCTCCTCCACCTCCTCCCCCTCCTCTTCTTCCTCCCCCTCCCCCTCTCCCTCCTCCTCCCCTTCCTCCTCCACCTCCTCCCCCTCCTCTTCTTCCTCCCCCTCCTCCTCCTCTCCCTCCCCTCCTCCCCCTCCTCCTCTTCTTCCTCCCCCTCCCCCTCCTCCCCCCTCTCCTCTTCCTTCTCCTCCCTCTCCTCCTCACCTTCTCCTCTTTCTCCATTCCCTCCACTGATTCCTTCTCAACACTGTCATGCTTGCTCCCTAAAACTTTCATGACATATTTTCTCTAATTGTATCAACCACACACCAAATAGACGCTAACATGGTTGGCCTATTGTGCACTTTTACTCTGTACTCTGAACCCTCCCACTTGTGACACTGGTTAATGTGGCACTGTGGGCGCAGGTGGATGTGTTCCTGGACCGCATGACCTTGGTAACCAAGGAGGACGACCAGAGGGTGGAGCTTGCAAAGATAGTCAATAGGTCAGCACTAACTCCAATTATTTACAAATTTGATAGTTTCAATAAATATGGTAAAGGGATATTATGTGAGAAACCATCCCGTCCTGAGACATTCTCATACCCTGTTGAGGTTGTGTATGTTTAGCATGTCAGTACATGATCTTTAAGGTTAACGTGCACTGGGGGTGTGGCAGGCATACCTAGGGATATTACAGCATTGCTAAAAGTCCTGAACACCAGCTGGCTAGTGCAACAAACAAATTGTAGCAGTAATTCAGATAAAGGGTTGTTTTATTAAAAGAAAGTTGTTTTTTTTTTTTTTGCACATATGCTGTTTGACTTCTTATGCAGACCCCTTACCCATAAGGTGATATCTTCATTACATACTCACAGAGTTCAATTTTGCCTCAGGGGTATAGACAGGTCTGCGTGCATGGCATTCCAGGACTGTATTCCATCTAAGTAATTCTATTGTGTAACTTGACGTAACTGATTTTGGTTCAAGATGGTTACAATGATAAGGCATGTCACCATCTTGGCACAAATCATGTTAGAACTGGTTAATCATGGACTGTGTGTTGCTGTCTTTCCACTCATGTATTGCAGGTGCACGTCACATGATCTGCTCATGATAATTCGTCTGATTAAGCATGACCTTCGTATCAATGCTGGCGCCAAGCATGTGTGAGTAGAACTCCCCCCTATTCACTTGCCCACCCTCTGTACTCACACATGCACACACACTGCTGCAGGTTGGATGCTTTGGATCCAAATGCTTATGCAGCATTTCAGGCATCCAATGACCTGCGAGATGTGGTGGATCGGGTCAAGGAAGTGGGTGTAGTCTCTGGGGGTGCGGCTAAGCCTAGCTTGTCGAAGAAGTTGAGTGTCAGGGCTAACCTTATGACCCCTGTGAAACCAATGCTGGTGAGGGAAACTGTTTCTTGTTTGGGGAGGAGGGGGGGGGGGGGGAGGGTGTGGGACTGCCATCTTAGATAATGATTCTCCCTCCCATTAACTATATCTTGCATAATTTAATTAGATAATTTCGCCTTAAACGAAATTATTCAAAAAGAAGAAAAAGAGGGAACTATAGTTTGCTTCCATTTTTACTCCACTGATTTAAGAAGAAATCATTGATCGTGCATGTGACTCCATTGTAACTGCTCATATCAAAAGTGTGGTGAGGGGGGGGGGGGATGGGGGAGGGCTCTCGTGAAGATTGCTCCTGCTGTTTTTTTAATTGATTTCACTAGAATCATATTTTATTGACCTTTCTTGCTACCCAGGCTGAAGCATGTCGCTCTGTTGCCAAGGCGATGAAGAAGTGTCCACATGGCATGTACGCAGAGATCAAATACGACGGGGAGAGGGTGCAAGTCCACAAACACGGCAACAAGTTTGAATACTTCAGCAGAAGTCTCAAGAATGTGCAGGCACACAAGGTGCTCCTTAATTAGGATGTAGATCAAAGAGACTTGTTTTATTGGCCACTGTTATTGTGGGTGGGGCATTCAGTCCATCCAAGTATATGTCGTGATCTTTTTTTATAGTCACAGACCATTAGTGATCAGTGCCCCCCTCCCCCCCCCCCTCCCTTTTTTTTTTTCCTGGGGGGGGGGGGGGGGGGGGGGGGGGGGGGGGATGTTTGTTTGTAAGTACTGACAGAGGTAATCTAGGAGTGTGACAACTCCTCCATTGGGCATGCCTCATGTCACTGGATGGTCCAGTCTTCATAGAGCTTGAATGTCTGTCAATAACTAACTGGCCCACTATGTTCCCCAGTAATGCTAATGCAAACATTTCCCATGACAGATGCAGGAATGACAGACACCAGTGGCATCAGACAGAACCTATCAACTTTTCAGTATGGTTGAGTACTGTGTGTGTGTGTGTGTGTGTGTGTGTGTGTGTGTGTGTGTGTGTGTGTGTGTGTGTGTGCGTGTGCGTGTGCGTGTGCGTAAGTCTGTGTGCGCGTGTGTGCAAGTCTGTGTGTGTGTGCAAGTCTGTGTGTGTGTGCAAGTCTGTGTGTGTGCAAGTCTGTGTGTGTGTGTGTGTGTGTGTGTGTGTGTGTGTGTGTGTGTGTGTGTGTGTGTGTGTGTGTGTGTGTGTGTGTGTGTGTGTGTGTGTGTGTGCGCGTGTGTGTGTACAAGTCTGTGTGTGTGCAAGTGTGTGTGTGTGCAAGTGTGTGTGTGTGCAAGTCTGTGTGTGTGCAAGTCTGTGTGTGTGCAAGTCTTTCTGTGTGTGTGTGTGTGTGTGTGTGTGTGTGTGTGTGTGTGTGTGTGTGTGTGTGTGTGTGTGTGTGTGTGTGTGTGTGTGTGTGCAAGTCTGCGTGTGTGTGTGTATGCAAGTCTGTGTGTGTGTGTGTGTGTGTGTGCAAGTCTGTGTGTGTGTGTGTGTGTGTGTGTGCAAGTCTGTGTGTGTGTGTGCAAGTCTGTGTGTGTGGAATTCTGTGTGTGTGTGCGTGTGTGGGGGGTGTTTGAGTGAGTGAATGAGCTGTGTGTGTGGGTGTGTGCCTGTGTGAGCTTTCTCAAGCCCTTGTGCATGTGTTTATAAGAAGAATAAACTTTTTATTAAATAACAAAAAAAAAAAAAAAAAAAAAAAAAAACATTCATGAAATATCTTTCCCTGTTATTCCATAAGTTAAGAAGATTCCCTGATGAGTTTCCTACCAGTGTGGGCTAGTCAGCAGCTGTGTTCATTCTTAATGTTGTTACATTGTTATTACTTATTGTTGTTTTGTTACTTTTGTGGTTAAAGTAAAGATGTCATGCACATTGCTGTGTATATTAATGTGTGGACTATATTATTGTTCATTGAGTTCCTATTATTTCTTGTTTGTTGTTCCTGCCAGGTGGAGCATGTGAAGGATTACATTCCCAAGGCTTGTCCCCATGGCGACAGCATGATCCTGGATTGTGAGGTGAGAGATTGCCATGTTCTAACTATGTCAGCAATAACATGTCACGTGTGCTCTAAAAGTGTGAGTTGGATGAGCAGTGGCCTAGCACTGGTTAGCATAACTTCACTCACTCGAGGGAGTGCTAGCCCATGCAATGTCTAGTCAACGTTAGTGCAGGCAAAGAAATGTATGAGATTTTTTTTGCATACCTATAATATTCATCACTCACTGCTAACCAAGTGTTGGGCTAGGGCTACTGCTTGTAGTTGCAATAAATGCATACAGGAACAATAATTCCATAGCTGCTAACTGTCCCGCTTATGGCAGGACAGTCCCGTCCTTTTTTACTCCTGTCCTGCCACTGTCCCGACTCCCAACGTTTAACTTCCACCAAGCAAGCTAAGGTTGAGTGCAATTCATGACCTCATTTTGTCAGGAGTATGGTCTGGCCTTATTTTTCTTTTGAAAAGTTGGCAACTATGTAATGTGCAGTAGGGAAATTTCCATCTCAGCAAAATGTCCTTGCTGATGCCTTCCCTCTAGGCCACAGATGGCGTGTGGTACAGGCACACGTGGCCACTTCCCGGCATATCCCAAGGGGCACACTGCAAGTCTCCAGAAGAATACTGCAGGCAATGGAGGCATCTGGTGGCAAGATAAATCTTTGTCCTCTGTAAAATCCGTGATTTCTTACCAGAGGAACATTTATGGCGCTGTGAAATGTATTTCCTTGCTTTAGCCCTGAAAGTGCAATAAGAATAGTTCTGGGCATGCCTACACTGATATTGGGTCATCTTTCGCAAGGTACGGATTTCAGCTCACAACAGGAAATAAAAGATAATTATACCAAATAAACATTTGGGTGACATGCAGAGGACATGAAGTTTGTGAACCCGCCATGGCTCTACCCTTCCTACTCCTCCCAACTTTCCTCACCAATTCCAAAGCATCTGCCAATATGGCGTCGTCATTTCAACTCTCCGTCCTTCTTACTGCCTGTTGAATTCTCTACTTGGAGTGATTTGGTTTAGAAGTTAGTGTGTGAAGTAGTAGATCTTTAATGCTCTGCTTCATTTAGGGGTGGGGAGCCCTGGGATATCCCCACCCCCCAAAAAAAAACAAAGCAAAAAACAACGGCTCATCCCTAATATATTTTGTGATATTCTTTTTGCAATACAATCATATTCATCATGTAAATTGGACATAGTTCAATTTTCTGCTCTTTCATTTAAAATGGGAAGAGTTGCATCAAAGTTAACCTTGTAAGTGCACATCCTTATAGCAATTCTCATAAAATGTACCAAATTTTCATTTGAGAATTGATTTCTAATCCTTCTCTTTATCATTTTCATTTAATTAAATGACCACTCCCTCCATGGTTGCTGTAGCCCTAACCCCTCCCTCCCTCCATGGTTGCTGTAGCCCTAACCCCTCCCTCCCTCCATGGTTGCTGTAGCCCTAACCCCTACCTCTCTCCATGGTTGCTGTTACAACTGGAAGTGCCAGTAAGATCTGGACCACAATATAAACTTGGGGATAATTCCACTGTAGGCATTTGATAGCAGCGTGGTTTTCTAATAACTCCTGAAAAGAAGTATATTTTTAGAGTCTTTCTGCTGCTATTAGTGCTCCACTCTGGGATGAGAGGGACAACTTCATGAATAATGACACCTCTAGAGAACGGTTTGGTTGGTGGGAAACACCTGATTTGATCCATTGCTCTCTTGGGGATGTTCCCTTAAAACAGATGGAGATGACGAATCCATTATTGTAAGATCATTTCAACTTTCAACACTTCTGAGACAACTGTCAATCATAAACATGTTGCTGTTGTTGTTTATAAATGAGAAGCATGCTCTTTAGTTGTGCTTGTTGTTAGCTCAGTCACTCTATGGCACCTTCAGAAGTTCACCAAACTCTTCTCCGTGAGTAGTTTTGTGAGCCGAGCTTTATGCGGGAGACTCTCCAGCATCAGCATGAGTGGGTCACAGGCGATAGTCTTCTGCACATGTGCATTGGGCCAATGCACTCGTGGGACATGCTGGAATGGTGGCAGATGAAGATTGAACTTCAGGACAGGTCATGTGCTCTACTCTGGTGTCTTGCCGGGTAACACCCAGGTGATTGTTTATATCAACACAAGACATAACACAATATTATGTGGATTAGTGGGCTATGAGCGAATTAGTCACAGCTGGTGTATTAGGAACTGAGGGATCCAGATCTTACGAGAAGCACGATAGCCTAGCCCTTGGAGGAACGGCAATAGAAAAGGAGTAGAAAGGAACATTGGACCCTTTACCAGATGACTGTGTTAGTCCCCCTCTAATAATTGCAGTGGGCAATTTGAAGGTGTAAAGTTTTGGCATCATTCTGATTCTACAAGAGTAATGCTAATCTAAAGCGTAAGATTTACTAATATAACTTAAACACAAGCCATTCAATTTCATTACCCATGATACATTATATAATGTGACTGTGTTACCTTGTGTTATCATTCATTACCAAATGATGTTGTTATGTAGATACTGATGGTGGATACTAACACTGGCAACCCTCTTCCCTTTGGCAGTCTTGGTACTCACAAGGTAGGCGGAGCTTAACATTATATTATACAGTATCTACAAGTTAGGAATCAGAATGAGATTTTTTTTTCAATCCTGATTCCTATCCCACCAATTTCCCATTCCTTTTAAAGGGGTAACCTTAGCTCATGATGAAGCAGAGTGAGTGTCTGTGTGCCCAACACGTCATGGCATGTGCCCTATTAGATCTGTAGCCAGCTTGCTGATGATAGTCACGATTTGATAAGTAATGTTTGAAGTGCAAAATAGAAGTTCCGGTCTAGTGATGGCATTTCCATAGCAACCCAACCTTTATCTTAGGCATTTCAACTTCTTTTTCTTCCCTTTTTTTCTTTTGCACTAAAATGAAGAATAAGTGCATGACTTGTTACTTCCTACAACTTCAGTCATTTGGTTTATTTCATGTTTATTTCTCTTGTATCCGCTGGCTGGTGATCATGAATCACTACCTATAAAATGATAATGCTAAAACAGCTGCATTTCCCTCTTCTGCTATTTCAATCCTGTCAAGGTTTGCACTCAAATTCGGGACTACATATGCTGTGGTCAACTATTAGGGGCATTTTTTGGGTGAGAGTTTTCTTTCACACACATGCACATGCACACGCACGCCGACACTCAACACACACACACACTCAGCACACACACTCAGCACACACACTCAGCACACACACTCAGCACACACACACACACACTCAACACACACACACACACACTCAACACACACACATACACTCAACACACACACACACACTCAACACACACACACTCAACACACACACTCAGCACACGCGCACGCGCGCGCACACACACGTGCACGCGCGCGCACGCACGCACACATGCACACACGCACACACACTCAACACACACACACCCACACACACGCGCACACCCAGGGTGAGTGTCTACAGTTTTAGTTTCACAATTTTTCTGTTTCAATGTCCAATCTTGATAGCGAACTTTGACCTCTGAGGTGTGTGACTTCCACTGGGCATGCCCCCACATGTGTCAGATCAGATGTTGTTGGTGTTCTCACATTGACCATGTGGTTGCTATGGGCATCCGTGAAATTAGAAAAACACTGTTCTGTGTCTATTGTATTTAGTTTCATAACTTATGATATAACTTTTCTTCTTTTTTTAATGACCAATATAGTAATTGTTTCTAGTGTGTTGTTGTTGTTTGCTCCTTCTTGATCTGACAGAGGAACGCTTTCAAGGAAGCATGCTGCTGTCTGATCATCTTTGACATAATCTACTTCAATGGAGAGACTCTTATGGATAGGTGAGAGAGAAATGGCTGCAAAGTTTTAAGAGGTGAAAGAGAAAGGGTTACAAGGTTTGGGAAGTGAGGGAGAAATGGGTTATGTGGTTTGAGAGGTGAAAAAGGAGAGGTTTATCGTAAACATAATTACTTAGCTCATGTGAGACTTAAACCTCCATTGCTTGTGTCATGTTAAGGCTGCCTCTCCCTCCCTTTCTTCCCTTCCTCCCTCTCACCCCTAGGCCTATCTGTGAGAGAAGAAAACTCTTGGAAAAGAATGTCAAAGAAGTGAAGAACAGAATAATGCTCTCTGAACAAACATTAATCAAGGTATCATAGTGTGTTGCTCTGTGTCTGTGTGTGTTACTCTGTGTCCGTGTCAGTCCCTTTGTGGTTGATTGATTCTCATGTTGTGTGTCTCACTCATAGCATGAAGACGACCAATCTCTCTCTGCCCTCATCATGCAAGTCATCAAGCAGGGGCTGGAGGGACTCGTCCTCAAGGATATGAAGGTATGTATGACCTTGACAGACTCTGTCTCAATATGTGACCGTCTCCTCCCTCTCTCTCTTTCTCCATCCTCCATTCACTGCTGCACTCCCTGCATTAGCTAATGCCTGTTTTGAAATGTGTTACGATCTGTTGGGGCGCACTCTAATTAGGCACACCAATCATAGCAGGCCTTAGGTGCATGCCTTGAGGCAAGGAATTTTACATGTACCTTTGATCCTCTATGTGCAATCTGTAAGACTCCTGTTGTTGAGGATCTCCAGATAATTTTCCTGTTAGTCAGTGGAGAGGCATTTGCAATATTTGAGCTGGTTTGTGCCACATTGCTGTCCACATGCTTGAACAGAGCATGTCCAGTTGGTGTCACATAGAGCATACCCAGTTGATGTCACACAGATCATGCCCAGTTGGTGTCACACGGAGTGATGTGTTGGTGGGCCTAAATGGAAACAAGATTGAACAACGGGATATTTCTATCTCTACTCCTATGGTGTGCACACCACATGACAACCCTTTACCAATCTCCCAATCACTCACAGAGCATATACGAGCCAGGTAAGCGTCATTGGCTGAAGGTGAAGAAGGACTACTTGGAGGGAGGAGCCATGGCGGACACAGCTGACCTCATTGTTTTGGGCGGTTACTACGGCACTGGGAACAAAGGTCATAATCCAAACTATTTATACAAATTTGTTTCAAGAATTGTGTGTTAATTCTTTTTTAAATAGATAAATTATTCAACTTCATTATGATCAAATAATTGATCACTTTTAATTAAAAAAATATATTCATACATATATACACTCACTTCCTGTGCAGGTGGCATGATCTCCGTCTTCCTGATGGGTGTGTATGATGAGGGGCGGGGCAAGTTCTGCACAGTGGCCAAGTGTGGCAACGGCCATGACGACGCCACACTCACCAAGCTGCAGAAGGAGATTGACATGGTCAAGATCAGCAAGGTTAGTATATGAGTGTGTATGGACTCTTGTGGGCCAGCTGTTTACTTCCCTGCTTGTTGTTGTTGTTGTTGTTGTTGTCAGGACTTTGCCAAGGTTCCCTCGTGGTTGTTGGTGCACAAGTCATTAGTGCCAGATGTGGTGGTCAAAGATCCCAAGGTAAGGGCTAGTTGTTATGCGTAGAGGTTGCCACATTGTGTGTTGAAAGGTAGCTACATGTTTTTGAAACGTAGCTATATGTTAGTGTTGAAAGGTTGTTGTTGTTTACGGCATCCGTAGTTTGTCATTTTTCTGGGGTGGCTGGTTCGGTGGGCAGGGGGCTGTGGTGGTTGTGGTTCTGGGGGAGGGGGGGGGAAGGTGGGCGAAGTCTGGGTGGGATTGTAGGAAGGTTGAGGTGGACTGTGGGGATTTCCAGAGGTCGGTAGGAGACAGGTCTGTGGGGAAGGTTTGGCAGTTGATAAGGTGGGTGATTGTTTGGTCAGAAGAAAGGCAGTGTAGGGGAAGGGGAGGCTTCAATTTTGTGGAGGTAGGATTGTAGGCTGGAGTGGTGGCTGGATCAGGGTTGGGACAGCGTGGAGCGGTATGGGCGTGGGAGCAGGATCTCAGATGGGTGGATGTCGGGGGCCTGGGTGTTGAGGACAGGGTTAGGTTCTAGGTTGGAGATGGATTCTTGGATAAAGAGGGTGTGGAGAGAGGATATGGTTTATTTGTAGGAGTTTGGGGGTGGATATCGTTGGTTAGGAGAGGGGAGAGCTTGTCCTTGAATCTGGATTGGAGGGTGTGCTTCTTGGGCCTGGGTCCTGAGGGGTGAGGGACTATGGGGTGGGAGGGGTGTGTTGGTCATAGGGTGCTGGCGAGGTATTGGGTGCAGAAGAGTTGGAGGTGGGAGTCAACTGGGAGGAGTGTGAATTCTGAGTGAAGGTGGCTTAGGGAAGATCTTTGGAGGGTATCTAGGCAGATTTGGAGGGCTTGATTTTGGATATGCTTGAGTTTGAGGATGTTGGAGGGAGAGATGTTGGGGAACCAGATGGGGGCAGCATATGTGAAGATAGGGTGGATGAGGGACTTCTAGGTGTTTAGCATGGTTCTACACAGTGGTCCTATCCCCCAACAATATCGGGGGCCAAACTGCTCCAACAAACCAACATTTGATATTTAACATTGTTGAAAGGTAGCTACATGTTGTTGAAAGGTAGCTACATGTTGTTAAAACATAGTTATATGTTAGTATTGAAAGATAGTTACATGTTGAAACGGTAGCTATATGTTAGTGTTGATAGGTAGCTACATGTTGTTGAAAGGTAGCTATATGTTAGTGTTGAAAGGTAGGTACATGTAGTTGAAAGGTAGCTACATATTGTTGAAACGTAGCTACATATTGTTGAAACGTAGCTACATGTTAGTGTTTAAAGGTAGCTACATGTTGAAAGGTAGGTACATGTTGTTGAAACATAGCTACATGTTGTTCAAACGTAGCTATGTTAGTGTTTGAAAGGTAGCTACATATTGTTGAAAGGTAGCTACATGTTGTTCAAACGTAGCTATGTTAGTGTTGAAAGGTACACACCTTTTTTTCATTTTCATTTTCATTTTGCACAAGTTCAAGCCTACAGTTCCCCTTGTCTTTCCTCCCATTGGACAATTTCTTATCCAAGGTGTTAGACATTTGTCTGTTCATAAAATAGCGTGTGTGTGTGTGTGTGCAGGTCGCTCCTGTGTGGGAGATTATGGGTGCAGAGTTCAGTGCATCTAACCTGCATACGGCCGGTGGTATCTCCATCAGGTTCCCACGTGTGACGCGCATCAGAGACGACAAGGGGTGGAGTGACGCCACAGACTTGCAACACCTGAAGGTAGGCCACACCCCATCCTAGTGTCAGCCACACCTACTGGAAAACCCCTACTACCATGTTGACGGCTCCCACTAGACACATCTCACTATTATGAAGCCATACCCACACAATATATCACTGAAGGCCCTGCCCATACTAGATATCCCACTGCTATTTTGGCCACACCCATGATGTACACGCCCACACCCATGATGACATGCCCACACAACATGTTCGGGTGCATTGAAAGTGTATAGTTCGTTATGCTTTATTTTGTGCATGCATGCACTTCATTAGGAGCTGGTGAAGACTTCCAAGGAGACCACAGGTAAAGATGGCACCACTGATCAGCTATAAATCACTCACCAGATCACAGGAGGAGATTGCACTCAGTGTAGCTATTACTCTTCCATTAGATTATTCAATTGCACTTGTAAGCACATGGATACTACATTGCTATATCTACCTTCTCAACTAAATAGCTCTATGGGGACACACACTGGACCAACACCACACTGGGTTGAGGCAGGTTGAAGTAGGTTGACAATAGCTCTATGGGGACACACACTGGACCAACACCACACTGGGTTGAGGCCGGTTGAAGTAGGTTGACAATAGCTCTATGGGGACACACACTGGACCAACACCACACTGGGTTGAGGCAGGTTGAAGTAGGTTGGCAATAGCTCTATGGGGACACACACTGGACCAACACCACACTGGGTTGAGGCAGGTTGGAGTAGGTTGGCAATAGCTCTATGGGGATACACACTGGACCAACACCACACTGGGTTGAGGCAGGTTGAAGTAGAATAATAGAATTTCTATGGGGACACATTAGTTCAACCCTTACCTACTTGATCTAATATGTGCATAAAATTGGTTGAAGTAATACGTAATTTTTCTTGCATGAAGATATCACAATGAGTGACCAAGATGATCCAGAGGAAAAGACTGAGAGGATGGAGGAAGGAGAGAAGCAAGCAGGGTCCTCCAGGTCTCCTGCCAAGAGAGTTATGAAGAGGAAAGCTGAAGCTATCTCAGAAGAGAGTGTCTCTCCTAGCAAACGGAGGAAGCCGGACTGCAAATTTGGGGCAAGCTGTTATCAGACCAATCCCAAGCACAAGAGAGACTTCAACCATCCACCTGTCAGTTTGTGTTTATTGCTCAATAATAATAGAAAAATTGCATACGTTCAACCCATGGTGACATAGCCCCTTGAGAATTTCTATTCTGTGCTCCCTCCCTCTCTGCAGGATGTGGAGACGAAGTGCGCTGGAGTTAGAATAGATGAGGTAAAGGGTTGCACAAGGCATGAGGACATCGTGATGGTGTCAGCTCAGGGATATATTGCTACTACTACTACTACTACTATTACTACTGTTCTGATCACATGAATCACTTTAAGGGTTTTAATGATACACCTTCATTATATTACAAGGCGTGTAGCACAGAAAATATCGTTTACTACACCAACCTAATGACCTATTTGTCCAAATGGCTTACACATTACCAGCTTACATTAATAATGTTTGCCATGTCATCGTAATTGGCTGTGTTTTAATTGATTATCTAATGTTACATCATAACTGCATACGTGTTGGGGGTTATCTGAGCGTCTTATAGAACCACAACTTTCATTGAATGGATTATTTATTATATATTTTTCATTACTTAAAATTTTTAAAATTATTATTCTAGCCTCTGGCAGATATCTTCACTGGGGTCAAAGTGTATCTAGTCCCTGGGACAACCAAGGCTGATGAATTAAAGAAATATTTCATCGCGTAAGAGACTTAGAGATATGTAGCAACTCCACTTGTGTGACACTGGTGATGTTACCGGTTCAGATAAATCATTATATTCATTTGGTCAGTGGATTAGTTTGTTGTATGTGAGTTGTTTATTTATTGTTGTTTGTTGGTTATTACTTTTTTAATTGTTTTTCTTGGCAAATGACATTTATTATGTTTACTAATACATTTTAATGATTTTAAATGAGCTTGTGTAACGAATTGTTGTTGTGATGTGCATGCCATGTAGCTATGATGGCGAGGTGATGGATGAGTATCAGAAGTCAAAGGCCACCTACGTCATCACAGACAGAAAACCATCCTCCCTCAACGAGGACACAAAGGCAAGTGCAGAGAATAAACAAACAACAACAACAGGAAAAAAAACAACAACACGCTGTTTCTAGTCTTTCAAGACAGTGATAGCTATCAGTATTACCTTTATACAATCCTCAGTCGATGATGAGGTGGGTTGACAATGATGTTATTGTTTCATTAGGCCGGAGCCTCCCTGGTGAAGACTGAATGGATTTTGGATTCACTTCAACAAAAGCAGCAACTCCCTGTGGAAGACTATCTTATTTGAAGCTGCATTGATTGTGGCTGGCCCGCACATGCTCAGTCTATACAACCATTGAAGTGACAGTAAATAGACATCCCTTCTGTGTAGATAGATAAGTAGGATCTGATCTAGTTTCTATGCCTGTATGGTAAAGGTTTGACCACAATTATACATGTAGCTCTATTATGAGATATACACTGAAATATATGCAACATGTACATACAGTGTGCTTCCCTACTATTCTACTCACAGTGAGAGGATTTGCCCATGGGTATGATGGGGGGGGGGGGGGGGGGGGAAATCAGGTGCTACAGAATGACCAGAACAGTGGACTACAAAGAGTGATTGTAAGTCATCCACAAAGTTTGCTAATAGAATTAACAATAGCTAAGGAATAAATAGTGTGTGTGTGTGTGTGTGTGTGTCCTCCCAGATGTTTGGGCCTACGTAGCTCATTTCTCAGGGGTTAATGAAGGTCACCAGAGGATGGTATTAAGCATGGTTCGGTGGAGATTAGAGTGAAGGGTTGTCCATTTTTTCTTCCAAACTTTCATTGGGGGAGGGGGATCTCAATTTCATGCATGAGTAACCGCCAAGGTGAGTTAAGACAATTGTAAGTATTTCTAAGTGAAGTCAGTAAAACTCAAAACAATAGGTTCCTTTTTTGTTTGAGCCCCTGTAGGCACAAATGTCTGAGAGTAGATACCAAACAAACAAATAAATTTCTAATTATAGAGAGATCTTTTTGTCTCTGCCTAGGACAACCATGTTAGGCCTTGTAGCATAGCTTAGTCCTTACATAAGGTACAGCATCCCTTTGCATTGTGTGAACCAGGTGATATTTATGCCCTTTCAAAAAATATGACTTCTTTTTTCTTTTTCTTTTAAATTGCTTATTATAATTTTTTCTTATGGAGTCAACATTTGTCAAAATTTTAGATTTTTTTTCCCCCCCATTTCCCAACTGTCTTCAGTGATCCCAAGCAAGTTCATCCATACCCAGAAAAATATAAGCAGTTTTCCTTGCACGAGCACAGAATTATGAGTCAGTCTATTTCCTGAGTCTGGTTAGTAAATTGAAGAGAGAGAGAAGAGAGAGAAAATGTCCATGCCATACCAGGGATTAAAAGGTAGGACTTTCCTTTTGGAGGGGGGGGGGGGGGGGGGGAACTTATGACACAGAAGAGCATTTTTTTTTTTTATGGGGGGCATCTTAGGTCTAGGACCCACTAGAATCCATTTCAGAGCACATAGTTGAAAAAAATTTTTTGTGTTAAAGGTAAAAAATGTGATAATATTAGGTGTTTGTAGTTCCAATAATGTGGCTTTTAAAATAAAAAAAATCTGTTTAATAATTTTTTTTTTGGTTTGGCATTTTTTGGGGTGTTTATTTGGAACAATTTCACTCCCAGCACCTGGCAACTCTATTCACATGAACTTGGGGGGGCAGTTAACTTTGTTCCATTTCATTCCTAAGCACACCTTAGTACTCAATAGTTCAGCATTACACAATGCTTCAGAAACATCTGGCAATTCTGAAGAAAGCAACAGACTACCCAGTTGAACCTCCAGCTTATGGGCTGCACTATCTGAATGAGTGAAGCCACACGGTTTAGAAGTAGTGTTTGGTTTGAGTGGCTTTATCATGTTTCATGTTGACACAAGCCCTGGCAAAGCCCAGCACACTGCCCCAGTATCCTCATACTATCATGCTACATTAGGAAGCTATTTGAATACAGAGACAATGTCCTACCCACCAACAGGCACTCCATACAATGAAGTTAGTGCCATGACAAAGTTCCACTATGTAATACAAAGTTATGAGATATTATGCCAACAAACACACAACAACAAACTGTAAGAACAGTAATGAAAATTCAAATGTATGTGACAAATGCATGGTGCAAACCCTGTCACTTCAAATAACCACATTGCACTTTGAACTTCACAATATCGACAGCTGACTCATGGC
This sequence comes from Lycopodina hypogea, assembly GCA_963969325.1. Classification (NCBI taxonomy): domain Eukaryota; kingdom Metazoa; phylum Porifera; class Demospongiae; order Poecilosclerida; family Cladorhizidae; genus Lycopodina; species Lycopodina hypogea. The sequence goes on along the minus strand of OZ017791.1, from coordinate 1,167,668 downwards.
AGCGGCATGGAATTGCCCAAGTACCATGTGATGTTTTTAAATCAACAGGAGTACTTTAAGGGACCCCTTTCACCCGCACACAGCACTTGGTGGGCTCAGACGTCCAGTTGTACACATATGAGAGTCTGCTTTGGTACTCCTTGGGACACTGCTTCCCAGTTTGTTCAAGATGCTTTTGCTTTGAAAACATGTCATCCAATCCCTGCTTGTGGGATACCATGTAGACATTCCTACAGCCTCGAGATATAAACTCTGTGTTGAATCTCACGTCATGATGTCTCTCGACATTGAACGGACTTGTCCACACACCTACAGACACATCTTCACTGTTGTAGAGGGTAAGGGCATGTGAGTTGGACACAATTAGTCTGACAAGGTCCTCAGAGAGGACATAGCCACCACCCAACGCATAGGGCAAGTAATTTTCACTCAAAAACCAAGATTTCTCCTTCCATTTTCCCTCTCTGTGTACATGAGCCTTTCCATTGAAGAACCCCCAGTAGTAACTTCCTCCAGATTCCCTCTGCTTCAGTTCACTCAAAATGGTATCCAAGACGACGAAACTATCATCGTCACATTTCAAGAGGAAAGAGAAGCTGTAATGATTGGATAGTGCCACAAAACTCTGCAGGACTTTTAAGGTGAGATTTTGGTAAGAATCTCCCAAATGAGGAAGAAGCAACAGGTCCCCATATGTGGACACCTCGTCTGTCAACATGTCCACCAGTTCGGAGGAGAGTCCTTCAGTTCCAATGGAAAATTTAACTTGCATCTTGTGCAGTTTCTCTCTGTATCCTTTCATCCAAGTCTGTCTGATAGCATCTCTACGTTTTTTTCCCTTTGGACTGGATAATATCATAACCACCAGCAAATGGTGTTCTTCCTGGGACCACAGTTTCTCACTGGGGGAGACACCTTCTTTAAGAACTGCATTAGAAAGTAGGCGTGAGCTGAGCTCAGGAGCTTTGGTTATTTCTAGGTAGAGAAGTAGGCACAACGAGCAGTTGGTTATTAGCAGAATGAAGGGAACCCACACCGTTTTGGGTCCACCCCAGCGCATTACAGAATCATTCACATATTTCCCCTGCCACTACAGTCCAATAAGTCTCCCACCAGCCGTAAGAGCCAGTTGAGAGCTCCGCTAGCTAGTCAGTGTAGTGAATACGGTGACCTTTACCGAATATGCAGGAACGTTAGGAAGTGTAATGAAATACAACAAAAACAAAAACAAAAAAAAATATGTTCGAAAGCAGGTGGGAATGTTAATTATATTCCGGTATTTTGTAGAGTCATTAGTATCTATGTAATGAAGATGTATTGAAATCTTAAGAGCTGACAGTTAAGCAGAAGCAACAGAAGTGATTCTGTATGTTGAATTGTGGAAATAATTAAAAGTTTATCGACTGGATTTGATAAAAGGACACTTTCCTGGGGTGCGTGTGCTAAACGATTCCTTACCTGGTTCAGCTATGGAGGCTGGAGACCCTAGCAGACCTTCTGAACCAGCAGAAGACTTGACTGCTGAGCAGAAGGAACGCTCTCACAGGAATAAGACAAAGGCTCATGCACTCAGGGAACAGAAAAGAAAAGCAAAACCTTATGATGGACCAAGTAAAAGGATTGGACACACAGTTTCACCTTGCACACCAGGCCTTGCAATGCAGCAACCCCTGAGCTCAAGAAATTCTCATGCTGGTTTTATAATGGATGATGATGATGAGGTGTCTTCTGTTCAGACCCATAGTTATAGAAGGGTGGAAGAGGATGGTATGGATGTATGTTGTGTGTGTGTGTGTGTGTGTGTGTGTGTGTGTGTGTGTGTGTGTGTGTGTGTGTGTGTGTGTGTGTGTGTGTGTGTGTGTGTGTGTGTGTGTGTGTGTGTGTGTGTGTGTGTGTGTGTGTGTGAGTGTGTGTGTAATTAGATCTTGCTACTTTAAAGATGACTATTATTTTTTTTTAATAGTCTGTGGACAACTCCAGTTGAGATGGTGTATGTGTGTGGGGGGGGGGGGGGGGGGGTGAAGGGGTTGAAGGGACTGAATAATCAAAATAGGATCAATCTATCCTGATAACGATTCCATTGACTGACTGCCACACCTTACCATTCCACTGGCTGACTGCCACACCTTACCATTCCACTGGCCAACAAGGTAGACGTTAAAGTGTTGAGCAGTCTGGAGCACTCCAGGCATGATCATGTGATCAATTGAGACGTAGTGAACATGGTTTTAGTCAGAGCTAGTATATCCCTGCCTCTACATATCTCCTTGGAGAGGTTCTTCCAGCCCCACCCACCCCACTCCATCTGGGTACCTTAAGGTAGTGTATAGTAACTAGTACAGGTTCATCATCCTGTGAGGACAGATAGGAGGGAGTTCCCCTCATGTCATGACTGCACCCTCTCCAATCTCCAGAAAGCTTCAAAGATGTGCTAACAATGTGCTGGTATGGACGTTATAAAAAAAAAAGATGTAATGTGTCATTCTCCAAGTTAGAGGTCTGCTAAGTGTGCTGGCGCAAGTTTATATCTGGGCTGATCTTGGAGAAGAAGCTGACCCAAACAGCTCTGTTGAAGCCATGCCCTCCCCTATGAGTGTGTGGCCATAACTGACCATTCAAGTGGGCATTACCCTCCAGTGGCCACAGATAGTGGTCAGTGGTTCTGTTCAACTGTGAGTTCTTGGCTAATTACACCCACTCAAGTGGGCACTTAACATTACTACCCACTCTAGTGGGTGTTTGTCTTTATGCTTCCCGCTTTAAGTGGGTCTTAGGATTATTCAATTGAAGTGGGCACTCGTACTATCTCATAGTGTTCATTGAAGTGGTTATAATATGGCATTTATCCACTAAGTGCTCACTGGTCTATTCTGAATGACCACTTGTAGTACCACAAACCACATGAGGCAATCTCTCTCTCTATTGTCAGTTTGACTTCACCTGGCAACATAACTTATTTACTAGGTCTTACCTATATCCTCAGTCAACCCATAGTGCTAAGTCCAGAGAGACAGCTGATTACGTGAGATCAGATTACATATGCTTCAACTCAGAATCAAAAGAAGCTTTTATGTTCAATAAGGACAATGCAGTGGACACCATCACCTTCTCTGGCACACCACAAACATGCAATATTTCTTACTTTCACAGAATGTGTGCTCAACTCTTGGACTGCTGTCCCTGTCAGACATATCCATGTTGATGCAAACTGCAGCAATCCATATTACTTGACTGGTGTAAGAAATCACCCTCTACAGCCAATATGTTGTGCATGGGCCCTCTGACCTGTCTTTCTGCATACTCCTGGAGCCTTCAAGGTTCTCCTGACCACGTAGTTGCTGTGTAGACCAGTGCAGCTGTCTCTATGCTGCTGGACATAACAACATCTGAGGCAACAACTAATAATGCTAGGCCACACTCTTCCGTGTGTTTTTTTTTTGTTTTTTTTTGTTGAAGTTTAAAAAAAAAAAGGAAAAAGAAAAGAGATTTAAATACTGTGTGCAACTCCTGTGGCTCTTCATAAGAAAAACAGGGGGAACTAAATGACCATTTCTTTTGTGCCTAAAATGCCCACATTGAGAGGTGTGGCCTAGTGAGATCCAGCCTAAAACCACCCCTCACACCCGAGGTTCATATCTGCCAGCTTTCATCAAAATCTTTTCAGTCCTTTGACCAACATATCACATCTAGCTCATTATAGTAAGATATATTCTTGCATAACAAGTGAGGCCTATCCAATGCGCAGGGTGGCATCATGCCCAGGGTGGAAGAGCTTATTGGGGGGGCTAGGTTCATGACCATGCTGGATCTGGCCCCATTGGAACCCTTTGGCTATGCTCATTGCAGTGGAGAAGGCAATGCCTATCCAATGCGCAGGGTGGCATCATGCCCAGGGTGGAAGAGCTTATTGGTGGGGCTAGGTTCATGACCATGCTGGATCTGGCCCCATTGGAACCCTTTGGCTATGCTCATTGCAGTGGAGAAGGCAAAAAAAGATGGATCTGGACTCTGTATTTTTGAACCAGTAACCTAGGTCATAACCACGAGAGAGTGTTTGAAGAAAAAAAAAACAGATACACAAATAGAAAAAGACAGATAGGTAAAACACTGCAATTCCAAATTTCATTATTTAAAAACCAACCACCACCCACTGCAAGGATTCATGCCAAATTTTATCACAATTGGCCGAGTGATTAGCTCAAATAGAAAGAAATAGATAGAAAGAAAGATAGATAGAAAGATAGATAGATGGATAGATAGGCATACTGCAATTCCAAATTTTATCATGAGAACATAAGTCTTACAGACTGTGCTGCCAACTGAGCTGTCAAAGAAACAAGATGGTGGATGTATTTAAGGAGAGGACGAGGTATTTTCACATCATCAAAGTGAAAATGTGTGAGGATATTTCTGTGGTGTGATGTCATTAATCAATGCAATATCTTGCAATCTATACTACACCAATTAATTGCTTTAAATTAAACTGCTGGCGTATACACATCGTAGTTTTAGGGTTACAAAGATTTCTCTGTTTGTTATGAAGTCTAATGTTCCCAGGGCAATCATAACTCTGGAGATGATCTATTGTCTGTATCTGTTATTTAAGATGTCCTGTACATATGCATTAGCCCCTGTACATGTGCATTAGCTCCTGCCCAACCAGATGACTTGATGACATGTGGTGAGTGTGGGAAACCATTTGCAGAATCGTATCTTCACAGCAAGTTCCACTTGGACGTATGTGACAGGTGCAGGTAGGGGCCCGCTGGTCTCGTTGCCACCATGTTGCCAATATGTGGCTGCTTTTGCTGCTTGTTGTACATGTATACACAGGGGCAGGGAGGTGTGCACTATCTAGGATGTTATAATGTTGGTAGTGGTTGGCTTTGCTATGATTGAAGCTGTTTGCCCCACCCCTTCTCCCCACAGAGACTCGAGTGGCAAGCATTCTATGATCACCAAGACTGACGCCAAGAAGGTATGATGTCATACTAACTGATTGATATGTAGGCATGGTGTGTGTGTGTGTGTGTGTGTGTGTGTGTGTGTGTGTGTGTGTGTGTGTGTGTGTGTGTGTGTGTGTGTGTGTGTGTGTGTGTGTGTGTGTGTGTGTGTGTGTGTGTGTGTGTGTTTGTTTTGTCCGTGTATGTATATGTAGGTGTATTTATGAGTATGTGTAAATGATCATGCATTTACCTGATCATGCTATTAATTCTTATTACAATTACTCCACATAGAATAAAAGAAGGTAAAGGGACTACTTATTTGTAGGAGTTGTGACTCTGCATTAGCCAAATTTTTAGTAATAATGAATATCACTATGTAAAATACTTAGGTGTTCACTTCCTCACAAAGAAAATTTGCACCCTCCAATCTTTAAGTTATAAGACATGTCCTCCAGTAAGATATTTTCTCCCATATGACATGTATTCCAGTAAGACATGTCCTCCTGAAAGACATGACCTCCCGTAAGGCATTTCCTCCAGTAAGACATGTCCTCCTGAAAGACATGACTGCCAGTAAGGCATTTCCTCCAGTAAGACATGTTCTCTGTACGACATATCCTCTTATAGGAATGTCCTTTTACAAGACATGTCCTCCAGTAAGATGTGCTCCCTTAAGACATGTCCATCTGTAGGACAACACTCTATTATACTTAATATTATAAGCAACAATACTCTACAATGTGCACTATAGTACTCGGTAGTCCACGCCCCCACAATGTGCACTATCATTATAAAACTCTATAATGTACACCAGAATACTTCAGGCAGACACACACATTAGATCATGGCATACCTGAAGAAGACCAGTTATACCTACATAATAAGTCCTCCTAATAGATATGCCCTCCTTAGAGAATGATCACCCCTTAATACATATCCTCCCATGAGACATGACCTCCTGTAGTACATGTCCACCCCTAAAACATGTCGTTTCCTAACACATGTAATCCCACAAGACACATCCTTCCATAAGACATCTCCTCCTGTAAGACATGTCCTCCAGTAAGACATATACTCTGGTAAGATATGTTCTCCCATAAGAATGTTCTTCTGTAAGATATGTTCTCCAGTATGATAATTTTATGACCACAGCCCACCTTAGGTGGGCTTGGCAAGCAACGCTGTCGAAGGCAGCGATTACATGCTAGTACACTAGTAACACAAAAAACATTTACTAGTAAATTAAAAAAAAAAGGAGATGTAGGGATGGCTAAACGCTTCTCTAAAAAATATGGAAACACAAAGGATGAGCTTTCGAGCACCCTGTACCTGCAATCCGAAATACATTTCTTCTAAATAAAAGTTATGTCACGATGCCCATCAGCACCTGATGCTACATCCCTACATCACTGCCTCAAGAACAAGCAACTTAAACTGAATGCTTTCAGTGGTAAGGATCCAGAAAAAGGATTATTTAATTTATATTATGCACACTTAGAGGGGGGTGGCTAATACTTGCATATACTAATAGAAAACGTTTATAAATATTTATAATTTCCCCAAAAAGTATGGAAACAAGAAGAGACCAACCCAAGAAATATATATAGAGGCTCCTGAATATAACATGAAAATTGTGGACTGTTATTATCTAGAAGCTTGGCAAAGTGTGCATAAAAGCTGGTCCACAATATAATGATAGCTCATCGTTTTGTTCCCTCCAGTCACCTACCGTCTTGCTGTTACATCTGTCATCCTCCATTTTGTCAAACATAACCAAACGGTACATGACATTGAAATAGAATCCCTTTCTAATCCAGCATCAGTTCCAGTGTGTCTGACCAGTCAGATGTTTCAAATATTCGTGTCTCATTGCTAGTGGAGTTCACTGCAGGCTACAAATCAAGTTAGAGTGCTATTTTTTTAATGCTAAAATGTTGAATTGTTTACAAAGCAGACAGTAGGAGACATTAGGGATGAGATGGAGACAAAAGGGAACAGTGAACAAATGTGAGCTAACCTCATATTGTGAACCAGAATGCCAATGGTTAGGACTGGTCCACTCTAGACAGAGTCTAGTGAACTCTCTAATAGATATTGTACACAAGCATCCACAGCAGGCACTACATGTGCTCGTCCTATTAACATTACGTGCTGATATATTGTGGTCATATTTAGTTTTTAGTGGATGGAGGAAATGTACTCCTACAACTTTAGTTATCCCAATGTTTCAGTGATTGGAACAAATGCCCCTGGTCCTTAGGCCTTTCTACTGCTCTGTGTACTGGTGCAACTCACACAACAGCTGTTTGCACCACCATGGCAGCTGTCTACTCTCCACAATAGAAATGGTCAACTGCCAGACCATGCTATGTTGTGAATACTTGTTGCTTAGTGATGAATACAAGTTGACCACAGTTTTTGTGCTTGTGTATCATTTGTGTTACAGAAATTCTTACTTCAAGATTATCACTTTGAAGAGTCAATGGGCCCAGCTTTGCCATTTTTGTTGAAGAAGAACCCCCACAGCACTCGTTGGGGGGAGATGAAACTTTATCTACTCTGCCAGGTAAAGGAATGAGGCTGGTAACTTATTGAGGCATTTACTGATATTCATAGCTATGTGGTGTGGTCTGAACTAATCAACACATGCCTTCAATGCTGCTGTCATGTTTAATATTCACTCCTACCTGATTTGTTGTCACTTGAATTTTGTTTGGCAATTGGAGTGCTATCATTAATACGTGTGTACTGTGTAAGAACTTACCAAATAAGTTGATTACATAAGAAAAGAATGAAGGAAAACTGAAAACTTATCTCTCTTGTGATTCTGGGAAATCTGTTACCATGGTGATTGCACCTCAGAGATTAGTATCAGAAGAGCAGACTCATTATTACCAGATTTTTTTAGGGGGTGGCATTTCCACTCTTACCTGGACATTTTTGTCCCCACCCATCCTCCCCTCCCACTCTCTCTTTGATTGAGATTTAAGGAATACTTTAATGTCAAATTGGATCATCAACTTCAAATGCTGATAGATTCTGAACCATTTCCCCTATAGTAGTGGATCTGTGCTCAAAAGGTTAACCTCTCTCTGTGTGCTTTAAAATACGTAAAGATATTGGGAGGAGGGAAGGACATGTAGCAACTGAGGAATGAAAGTGTTGCAAGTGAGAGGATAGTTTTCCAACAAACTCAAGCTCAATATTTCAATCAACTACAAAGTGTTTTATCTACACTGCTCTACCAGTGCGATAGCTGAACATTAATTGTTTTGTTGCTTCTTTAGGGACAATCTTTAGGCAACTCAAGAAACACCAACCACTAGGTGATGGGAATTGTTGACAGTGGAATTAGAGTGGTTGGGACTCCATCCTTCACCCTCCCATGTGGCAACGCTTCCTGCCATTGTCACTGTACCTCTTCCCAAACTCTGTCATTCTAAGCACACAGAGAGATCTCTCCTTTGAGCACTAGACCACTCCTATGGGGGATGTGGTTCAGACCTTCAACTCCTCCTTAGAATAACTTAGTTTCAGTGGTAGAATTAAAATACATTATATGAAGATGGAGAATCAATGAGTTTAAATGATACTAGCACATATACTCGGCATTGCCCCGGGATATCACATGCCCGCATAGGGAGGTGTGGCCAAGTGTAGCCTGGCCCATGTCCCTACCGGAGTCAAGTTGTGTGTGTGTGTGCCTCTTAGTGGAGGTCTTCAGGTCCATGAGTTCAACCATTTGCTAGTTGAGGACTTTAGAATTCTTTATATTTTTAACTTCTATTGGAGTAGTGGCTTCCCCAACCCACACACCCATATATACTTCAGTGTGTGTGCGCCTGCCTGCCTGCCTGCCTGCCTGCCTGCCTGCCTGTGTGCATGCGTGTGTGCACATGTGTGCATGCATGAGTGTGTGCCTGTGTGTGGTCGTGCTTATGTTGTATGTGGTATGTGTGTGTGTGTGTTCACACAGGTGGAGGCCAGGGCCCATGAGGTGTGGGATGGTAATAGTGGATTGGCCAAGGAGCAAGAAAGAAGAGGAGAGAGACAGGATAAGAAGAAGGAGAAGCAGTATGCCAAGGAAATTAAAGGTTGGGCAAGAGAAGAATGCACACTTTATATACAGTAGACCCTCTCTTGAGAGACCGCCTTTAAATTCGACAAAAACCTGTCTTACAAAAAAAGTGGTCTTCCGATAGAGGAAAGTTTATACAGTAAATACAACATCTTCCATGAACTGTGTGGTCTCTCAAGAGAGTTCTTTCAATAGAGAGACTACTGTACATACATCGTGCATACACACACACACGCAGCACACATGCACACACACATACACGCACACACACATGCACACACACACATACTACGCATATATAGCTATTTGTATATAATTTTCCTTGATAAGGTCTTGTTGGTTCTGTCTCTTTCTCCAGTATAAGGGTGTAATCATCTTGGATAAACATCCTGGGTAAATATCCTGGGTAGACATCCTGGGTAGACATCCTGGGTAGACATCCTGGGTAGACATCCTGGGTAAACATCCTGGGCAAATATCCTGGGCAGACATCCTGGGTAGACATCCTGGGTAGACATCCTGGGCAAACATTCTGGGCAGACATCCTGGGTAGACATCCTGGGCAGACATCCTGGGCAGACATCCTGGGTAGACATCCTGGGCAGACATCCTGGGTAGACATTCTAGGTAGACATCCTGGGTAGACATCTTGGGTAGGCATCCTGGGTAGACATCCTGGGCAAACATCCTGGGTAGACATCCTGGGTTGACATCCTGGGCAAACATCCTGGGCAGACATCCTGGGTAGACATCCTGGGCAGACATCCTGGGTAGACATTCTGGGCAGACATCCTGGGTAGACATCCTGGGTTGACATCCTGGGCAAACATCCTGGGCAGACATCCTGGGTAGACATCCTGGGCAGACATCCTGGGTAGACATTCTGGGCAGACATCCTGGGCAGACATCCTGGGTAGACATTCTGGGCAGACATTCTGGGCAGACATCCTGGGCAGACATCCTGGGTAGACATTCTGGGCAAACATCCTGGGCAGACATCCTGGGTAGACATCCTTGGCTGACATCCTGGGTAAAATTGTAGGTAGACACCCTGGGGAAACATCCTGGATAGACATCCTGGGCAAACATCCTGGGCAGACATCCTGGGTAGACATCCTGGGTAAAATTGTAGGTAGACATCCTGGGCAGACATCCTGGGTAGACATCCTGGGCAAAATTGTAGGTAGACATCCTGGGGAAACATCCTGGATAGACATCCTGGGCAAACATCCTGGGTAGACATCCTGGGTAGACATCCTGGGTAGACATCCTGGAGCAACATAAATGTAAAAGAAAGAGGCCATCTGTTGTAGGAAGGAGAATCCCCATCTGTAATTACATGAGGTTATTGCTTTGGAATTATGTACTATTTATGGTGTGGTATACTACAGCACCACCAACCACAGATTTTACAAGCTGTATAGTGAATTGCTTGTTTCATTTTCACTCTGTGTGTGTGTGTGTGTGTGTGTGTGTGTGTGTGTGTGTGTGTGTGTGTGTGTGTGTGTGTGTGCATGTGTGTGCATGTGTGTGCGTGCATGTGTGTGTGTGTGTGTGTACATTTAGTGTCTGTCTGTCTCTCTCTCTCTGTCTGTCTGTCTGTCTGTCTGTCTGTCTGTCTGTCTGTCTGTCTGTCTGTCTGTCTGTCTGTCTGTCTGTCTGTCTGTCTGTCTGTCTGTCTGTCCACTCTATAATATTATAATATAACCACTATGATTGAGAGAATTTATTAGGCCAATTTGGATTAAATTTGCTGTGAACACTGAAGGGAGGGTGGGAGATGGCTTTCTAAAAATAAAATTTTGAATTGCTTTAGTATTAAGATGTCCACCTTTAACTTCACATTCCTAAGTAGTTATTACAATTGTTTGAATGCTTATCCTACAAACCACACTATGAAAAACACTCAAGTCACTCTAGAATACCCTAATTGAGGTCAGTGAACCTGTGAGGCACACAACTTTGTACAAATAGCAAAAAGAATTAGGAATGTACATTTCTTTCATTTTTGTTATTGTTGTTCTTTCATTAAAAGAAAAAAAAATTGATTAAAAAATGCTTATGTTTCTAATTGTAGATGAAGAAGGAAAGAAATATTAAAAAAATTAATATATAATCATTCTAAAATCAAGACCTAATTCCTAACACATTCCTAACACACTCCTAACACATTCCTAACACAGGTTTTTTGACCAACACATTCTATTTAGGGAAGAAGAAATTAGATTGGCTCTTGCATTGCTGGCCTTCTCTCTCACTGTTACTCTCCATCTCTACAGCCATTGCTGGCGTTCTCTCTCACTGTTACTCTCCATCTCTACAGCCATTGCTGGACTGCTGCAGTATCTACCATATGCCCTGTAGTTAGGAGAAGGGGGATGAGGGGTGGGGTTGAGTTACTCTCTCACCAGGCAAGCCCTTCAATGTGAAAATGACCTCTCTGGCACCAGGGGGTGTGGTCTGGGGTGCATCCCCATGAAGATAAATTGACATAGCATTCCCAAGCAGAAGGAAGATTGTGCATGTCCTGGAATTGACATTTCTCTCTCCCTCTCCCCACCCCTTTTTTCTCTCCTTTCTTTTTCCTTTTTTTTTTCCTTCCAAATATCCATTTTAGTAGGTATGGCTTTGATTCAACACTGGTCATTTTTCTTACCCTTACCCTCCCCCTCCTCCCCCTCTTCCCTTTTCCCCTTTTCATTGCCTTTTTCTTTTGTTTCCCCCTCCCCTTTTTAAATTTTTTTCCTATTAGAATAATTTTTAAGGACTTATTGAGTCCATCCTGACCACACCTACAGGGTTGGTGGGGACACTCCCACAGGGAGGTCAATGATAAACAAAAATCCCCTTCACCTTCCCTAGAGATGTAAAGAAATACATAGTGTTTAAAAATGCTGCAAAAATAATTCTGCCCAGGCTGATATATGTTAAGTAATTGTATTGTGTTTGAGTGACTGTGTTAATCAGTGTTCTGTTATTGTGATCTTATGTGTGCTCAATTTATTTTCCAACACATTCAACTTTCCTATATACCAAAACTCAGTATGATTTGGAAAATTGGTATTAGGAAGTGATTTACAACTGTTGGCTGTTTCACCCGCCCACATGTGGGACCCAGCCCACGTCACTCCCAGAGTTTTGAACTGTGTACATGCCAACTTGTAGGTCTCTAGATACAAGGGTTTGTCCCAAGTACCTTTTTTCTTGTTGCATTGTTTAGCCTCACACAATCACATTAAATGATGTGGCCTAGTGACCCTATTTTTTTACCTTCAATCCATCCTCAGCGTAAGATGTGTCACCAAGAAGATTAGGTTTCATTTGGTACGCTGCTACAATGGGAAAGTGAGTACACACAGATATACATATACACACACATGCAACTTTTTTTTTTTGACATAACCTTGAGGAAGAGGTGTGGCCAGTTGGAACCCAGTCATGTTCGTCCCAGAGTTTTGATGGGTATTCACGGCCAGTTTCATGTCTCTAGGTCCAAGGATTTTTCCCAAGTACCATTTTTGGCAAGTTTAGTCTGACACTCCCACAGGAAGATCTGTGGGGCTAAAGATTATCCTTAGTGCAGGCCCAGCTCCTCCAATTTTAGAATTGGCAGACCAGAAAGTGGGTGTGGCAAAATTTTGTGTTTAAGATAATCCATAATAACTATTTAATATGCTTATCTACTACAAAGTACATCCTAAATTGAAAAAAAACAAAAAACACCAACAATTGAGGTACATCTATGGAAAGGTACCAAGGCATGAATGTACATTTCATTTTTACGAACAAATTCATTACTTTATTGCTATAATGTTTGTTGAACATACAGTATCATTAAATTGTTAAATTGATCCTGTTACTTTGTTCAAAGGAAGTGTCAACATGTGGCATTGCACCAGATCATCCCTCCACTAGTAATATTTGTAGCTGGCATAACTAGTGGAATATTCATTAATTAGTTTTTATTTGGCTCCTCAATTCCCATAGCTCAATCAACAAGATGAGCATCAATCATAAATAGATCAATTGTTAGGTAATTTTAAGGTACACAACAATTTTGTCTTTTGATATAGAGGATCTGTTGATAGTTATGTGGAGATGGGAATGATTTCCAACTCTGGGTGTAGCCACATGAACTATTCTATTGGTGAAAGTACTGCTTCCTCTAACCATGCTCCTATTTTCCTCAGAATATGACCCTACTCTCCTTTTCTCTTCCCCCCCTTCCTCATTATTCTGTGTACAATAATTCCTCATTTGGTATGCAAGATTTGAAAATCCCTGTTCCTGGTTCATTTGATCTTTTTTTTATGTAGTAAACATTAATCATCAAAGAAAAAGCACAGAGTGTGACACCAACATACAACCACCTATCCACTCAGAAAACATGGAATATGTATTTTACTGACCAAAAGTAATATACTTTTTTTTTTAAACCCTATCAAAATGGATTTTCACAAACCATAAAAGAAGAAGGAATAATGATTTACTTTATTTGCCTTGAAACTAGATTATTATTATTATTAGGGTATTATTATTAGGGTATTATTATTAGGGTATTATTATTAGGGTATTATTATTAGGTTATTATTATTAGGGTATTATTATTAGGGTATTATTATTAGGGTATTATTATTAGGGTATTATTATTAGGGTATTATTATTAGGGTATTATTATTAGGTTATTATTATTAGGGTATTATTATTAGGGTATTATTATTAGGGTATTATTATTAGGGTATTATTATTAGGGTATTATTATTAGGATATTATTATTAGGGTATTATTATTAGGGTATTATTATTAAATTATTATTATTAGGGTATTATTATTAGGGTATTATTATTAGGGTATTATTATTAGGGTATTATTATTAGGGTATTATTATTAGGGTATTATTATTAGGGTATTATTATTAGGGTATTATTATTAGGGTATTATTATTAGGGTATTATTATTAGGGTATTATTATTAGGGTATTATTATTAGGGTATTATTATTAGGATATTATTATTAGGGTATTATTATTAGGATATCATTATTAGGGTATTATTATTAGGTTATTATTATTAGGGTATATTATTAGGATATTATTATTAGGGTATTATTATTGGGTTATTATTATTGGGGTCTTATTATTAGGGTATTATTATTAGGGTATTATTATTAGGGTTTTATTTTTTTTATTTATTAATTTTCTCCCTCTTTCTTTTCCCTTTTCTTCTTTCTCCCCCCAAAATGGTGTGGGGTCAAGGTTGGACTGGTTGGACTATCAACGCAGGCCATGCTGTGTAGGATGAGTACACCCTAAAGATTGGTGTCATTTAACTGGTGCTTTAATTATATAGTGTAGGCACACATACATACATACATACATACATACATACATACATACATACATACATACATACATACATACATACATACATACATACATACATACATACATACATACATACTGTGGCCAGATGTGGTCAGGATAAATCCTATCAGTTATTTTAAAAAATTAAATTCAAATATTGATGGAAGAAAAGAAAGAATGGAAAAATTGGGTGGAAAAATAAAGGATAGAAAATGCCCAGTCCAGTCCAGGAGCCATGGGTTGTTGTTTTTTCTTTTTTCTTTATATGTACATGTATATGGAAAGTTAGTACTTCTTTATTTGGAAAGGGAGGGGGTTAAGAACCATGAGCAGTGTAAGATGATCTAGGTTTCATTTGGTACAATGCTGTGGCGTGAAAAATTGGATGCAAATGAACATGCTGACATCATACGTACAAGCTCTTTCCTGTCTGACACACCCAGAGGAAGAGGTGTGGCCAAGTGTGACCCAGGCCATATTGCAACCACTCTCATGATGTGTGTGCATGGCAAGTTTCAGGTCTCTAGGTCCAAGGGTTTTTGCCCAAGTAATTTTTTTGGACATTTTATCCTTGAGCGATCCTGGGAAGAGGTGTGGAGCCAGGCATTTGAAGGAAGAAAAAAAAATGAAGGAAAGAAATGAAAGAGGTGGCAATGAAGCAAATAAGAACGGGGGGGGGGGGGGGGGAAAGGGTGTAAGAAGAAAAAATGGAGAAGGAAAGAAGGATAGGGAGACCAAAGACAATAAATAATTTTTTAATTTTTTAATTTTACAATTAAACCAAAGCAACTGTTACTAAACTTAATATTACTATATGATTGGCATTAAGAGCATGTAGAAAACAGTCTACCACAACTGATGTAGTGACCTTTGCCACAGTTTTTGATGTCTATCTACATGCCGTTGTTGATGCACTCTTCAAACAGCCAATAGATAGCCACACTCCATCCCCAAGGGTAGGTTAGCTTAACTTATTGTCATGTGACTCAAGGGACCACATGATTCCTGTTGTGTTTCCTTCCCAGCCATTCTGCCTCTAATGAGCCATGAGGTTCCTGAGGGAAAATATTAGAATAATGCTAAAATAATAAGAAAAGAAATTCAATTGTTCTCTTTTCTGTCTGTGTGAGTACTACAAGAGTCATAATTGCTGGTTGGTCAAAAGTGTAATGCTACAATAGTTTTACACTAGAACAGGACAAGCCTATTGAGTCTACTTGTGGCAATATATTTTCAGGGCTTTACTCTTTGTCTTCTCTGTAGCACTCAGGAAAGCAGTGCGGTCTAATCAGACTAGTGCAGTTGGAGGGAGGTCCCATGTTCACTGCTATCCTTCTGGCGGAGAGAAGTACGATGCAGAGACAGACAGCTGGACTAAGACATGCTCGGAGTGTGGATTTGAAGTCACATTCGAAAAAATGTAGATTAAAGGAATTATTTGATGTGTCAAACCTTTTGTTTTTATGTTCGTATGCATTTCTGAAGTTAGTTCATCAACTAAACTGTTCAGGAACATGTTTGCAATGTGTGTGTCTGTTTATTTAAGTACGAGATACATGGAGTGTGCACTGTTGTGTGCATTTGGGTACAGCTGATTTTAAGCATAGTCTTTGGTTCACCTACACAAAGTATCTTTTGTTCTTTCCAGTTTAATACCCAAAGAAAATGACCAGTGGTGTCTTTAGAACTTCAGTGGTTGTAATTGACCTCCTGGAAAAAAACACTCCTAATTCACTGGTTGACATGACATTTTACAATCTTTTGGTGACACCAGCAGAAGCCTGTGTGGGCATTCTGTACTGGTATGGATGAATTAGTTAGTTAGTGGTGTTTAAAGGAGAAATGATATTTCGTACCACTGAAGATATCTGGTTTTATTGTGACACTCTCTTCCTACTAATTCACTTTCAGGGGCTCCCTAATTAGTTGGGAATTACAACTAGCTAATAAATAATTGGGTAATTTTTAATTACAATAAAAATAAAAAAAAGTGGCCATAACTGGGCTTTACCTATCTCATCTGGATATTCAATATTTTCTCAAACAGTGGGAGGTGCCTACAAATCATTTTCAATGATATTCATTGGGGACCGGTTAATCTATTAATGACATTCATTGACAGCCCACCATAGAATTATTAGTCCCTTGAAAACCAAAACTTGAACCACAACTTCTGCAGCTTTCTTTTATTGCGGTAACCTTAAGATTTGGGTAAGGCCTCAGAGGGGAGAGTAACGTGTTTTTATTATTATTATTATTTTTTTTTCATTTGAATTTATTCCAACTGGAAGAACGCCGGGAGGAACCAGCTGCAAAAACAGGATATTTTGCTTTAGTTTTGGTGGAGGAACAGGGGCGGAGGAAGTTCTTAGTGCTTCCTTCATAACCGCACTCAGGAATGGAATTAGGAAGCAGTTTAAGTGCCATGGACTGGCTTCCACTCATGAAAGCTAGCGCTGTTTCTAAAAGAAAGATGGAGAGGGCAGAAAGGCGCAGAGAACCCCCTCGCTCCAGACAGCCAAGCAGAAAGCCACCGCCAAACCACATTGACCTGAAGGCTCAGCTGGACCCCAAAGAGGCACACGCTTACCGGTGCCAGGACGCCAAGCCGCCTTATTCGTATGCATGTCTCATTACTTTCGCTATCAACAGCTCAGCCATGAGCAAGATGACTCTCAGTGATATCTACAACTGGATATCCAGCAACTTCCCCTTCTACAAAGATGAGGGAGCGGCAGGCTGGAAGGTGAGAACGCTTGTGCATAGCCAAGGCTAGACCAGCCATTTGTTAACAATGAAGTGACTCTGGGGTTATTGGCATGTTTAGATGCCCCTTCTCTGATCAGAGACAGACAAACCATTAGTTGTATGTAGTGAACTCTGTCATGCAACAATTGCAATTCAGGTTGATGTTCAGAGCTAGTAAACACCCAGAAGAACAGATGTGAATTAGTAAAACAATCTATTCCTCCATAGCTGGTCTCTATGAACTTGATGTGAAGGAATTCATTTATGGTTGCTTGAGAAACATCTGTGGCTGGGCACTTGAAACTGACCACAAGTAGGGGATTTCCTGATTGGACATTTCTTGTCCAGTGTTCACTGTTTTTTGAAATATGCAATCAGCTGTTTCAATGTGTGGTCATCCAAGGTTTAATGTAGATGTGTGCCATGTGTCAGTGAGTGTCAGTGAGTCTGGTCAGACATGTGCACACGGAGTGAGTAGTACCCCTTGCAGTAGCTGAAAGTAAGAGTCATAAGGAAATCCTAGTGAGAGATATCACTCATCAGCTGTAATCACATTCATTGATGCATTTTTGTTTAGAGTATAAATTAGATATCTAATGAATTTGATATGTCATTTGATAGCCCAAGAATTCCTCCCACAATTATTGAATATTTGAACATAAGGACTAGAGATAATTTTTGGATATTTAATCTCCCACAGAATGTCTCCCTACCCTGTTCTGCACATGGGCACTGAGGGAGAGTGGAAGGTGTGATGTCTTTCATAATTATAAAGTAGCTACTTTCCACTTACAAAAATTTGATAGAGATAATGATGGCAGTAACGACTCCTTACAAATGTTAGCTTATGTTAAACAACAACCAGATGTAGCCCTGTAGGACATACATGTTAGTGTCAAGGAGGGTGATTGGATAGGACAAGCATGTTGCAAAGCCATGGTGTGCAATGGAGGATTTCCTCTCTGTAAGGCAGCACATAGCATCTTGCAAGAAGAATCCTTGTGACTGATGTCTCTCAACATCAATGATACCCTCCACCACTACTAGAGTGGCTTGCTGAAGTTCTGTTCAGATTGACTCAGGTGTAGTAGGACAAAAGGAATTCCTGTGACAGGTAATAATCACCACATGATATGACTTGGCATTCACCAGGTGAGAAACCCAACCAGCTCTACTTATTGATTATCTCCTTGGTAACAAGCTCCAACATGATGGCAAGGTTTGGTCTTAACATTTAATTATTTTTTTTTGACTAATATAAAACACAGGAGAAACATGAAGTGGCATTGTGTCAGGCCACACCTAACCATGACTCTTTACCTAGATAGACACATGCAGCCCACGTGTCATGTGACATCAGTGTGCTCGTGTAGTGCTGAAAGCTGTAGCTGCATGTGTCTGACTACTCTTAGGTGTGACGAGTTTTGTGATTCCAGCAACAATTTTTTTGTGTCCCTCTAAAAAGTGAAGTGCTGTGCACATACACTTTATACAAGTGGGATGAGGCGTTCTAGAGAATACCTTCTTGTAATATCTACTATTATTATTTTTACCATTATTATTATGGAAGACCCTTTCCAGACATGTTATTGTGTGGTCGCTCTGATTTGTTGTTATAGGAACAATTGAAGGCATTCTGATCATTTTAATAAATAAAAAAAAAAAAAAAAAAAAAAAAATATATATATATATATATATATATATATATATATATATATATATATATATATAAATAAAATAGAAGATATAAGAAAAATCATGAAGGGAAAAAATTGTTTTTAATATAATTTGCGATAAGAAGTCCGATAAGAAGTCGGGAACAGCTAAAAAATATTTTATTATATTAGGAACAGCTGAAGACTTGTTCAGCCTCTCTGCTCTCTGCACAGAAATGACCATAATGGTTGTCAGGCGACTCTCTATGGCCTTTTGGGGTTACCATACACACATTTCCCTGGGCATTCCGTGGTCTATATGAGGAGTGTCTGTGACACCTTATCCTCCTGTTCTTGCTCTTCTGTTGTGGAAATTGTCTGTCCATGTTGTTATTTTGCTATCCATTTACAGAATTCCATCCGGCACAACTTATCGCTCAACAAGTGCTTCAGGAAAGTCCCTCGACCAAAGGAGGACCCAGGCAAGGTATGCAGCTGTTTGGGGTGTGGCTTCCATACCATGATGATGTCATGTTTACTGTGTGCTCAATGCAAACAGCTCTTGTAGCAACCACCGTTACTTTCAACAGTGCACTGGTGGAATGTTGCATCCCAATGTGGTTGAAGGCAATGTTGCAGCTAGGAGGTGTGTGTGTGTGTGTGTGTGTGTGTGTGTGTGTGTGTGTGTGTGTGTGTGTGTGTGTGTGTGTGTGTGTGTGTGTGTGTGTGTGTGTGTGTGTGTGTGTGTGTGTGTGTGTGTGTGTGTTACATGACCCCTACTAGTGGTTAGTGTGTGTTGATGACCCCTACTAGTGGTTCGTGTGTTGCATGACCCCTACTTGTATTTCGTGTGTTGCATGACCCCTACTGGTGGTTCGTGTGTTACATGACCCCTACTGGTGGTTCGTGTGTTACATGACCCCTACTGGTGGTTTGTTTGTGTGTTGCATGACCTGTACTAGTGGTTTGTGTAACACATGACCCCTACTTGTATTTCGTGTGTTGCATGACCCCTGGTGGTTTGTGTGTTACGTGAGAGAACATATAATGTTGTTGAGTAATTGTTGCACATTGCAAGGACAGATATGTACTTGTTGCAAGATGGCTTCTGATGTTATTGCACATTGGTTTCTGACCTGTGCTGTTTTATTAATCTCTCTTTCTCTTTCTTTCTATCTTCCTCTCTCTGGTAACTCCGTTTCAATGAAGAGAAAACATCTCAGACTCAAGTGCACAGCAATCTTAGTGTACAACAGTTCTGATGACGACCAATATTGTGGTTACCAATCATTGTTGGCGCATAGTGGAGTGTCCAATTCAAAATATCCCTTATAAATAGAAGCTTCAGACAAGATCTGATACTGTACAATTATTTTTGTATTTATGTGTCCCATAAGTAAGAGCGATCAAGCTCTGTGTTACTCTGAGGGTGGTGTGTGTGTGCGGGCGTGTGTACATGCTTGCATGAAGCAACTGGTACTTGCTGTCCACTTGAGGATCAAGGATAATGATACATCACTTGATTCGTTGCACATACTTCCGTTAGGTGACATCTCCGAAATCATGGGCCAACAGACATGCCAGCTTTGGACCTGTAGGGCAAGACCAGCTAGGTACCATAGTGGCACACTCATGCATGCCTAGAGCTATCATTCCCTGGAGCTACCCAGGAAAAGCAAGTGAAGACTGTTGGTGCCCCCCTGCCTGCACTAGCTCCTCAAACACTACCCCTACTACCCTGGGGGAATTAACAGGAGGCACTATGGAGGCTTGTAGAGGCACAGGATGAAGTACTGTTTCCCTCGGGGTTATATTCTGTTTGTTTGTTTTACTTCTGCCTGCTTCTCCCTCTTCCCTCACTTGCCATCAGCATCAGTCCCACTTAATGAGTGGCAACAGGTATGAAGCTATTGAAGATGGTTGGATAGACACTTCAAGAGTAACACAGAACCTGGTGATAATAATTTAGCTCTGACGTAGTGTCAACAATCCTTACTGATCAGCACCTTCCCCAGAGCTATGTGCGCCTCAATCAGGTGGTAAGATGAAAAACCAATTGTTCTTACCTGTTTCTGGTGAACTCATCTCAACATCCAATATCAACCTCATAGTAACGACCTCAATGTCATGACTTATGGTGGTCAACTCAAGCATCGTATGAGCTTTTGCAGAGGATGATTACACCCACGCATGGCAACAAGAGTTTTCTCCATCAGATTCACAATTCAACTCGTCTTTGTCCTTCATGGTAAACACTGAAGGGCACTGCAGAGACCCTTCAGTTTGTTCAAGGTAATCAACAGGACATGAGATGGTTTGGTTCAACAACAGGGTGAGCCTGGTCTCTGACCATGGTCTCAAGGGGTTCAAACCACCTTGCCTGCCATGTGTCCAACAGAAACCAGCCTAAAATGGCCACAATGTCATCGAATGCCACACCCTCCAAGCCACACCCTTCATTCCTGTCTCCATGGTGGTTGTTGACTCATCATCTCACCCTGGTCCACCACCACTCACTGTGGTGTGGAAGTATGCCTCCACACACTATACCAAGCATGCTATTAGTGGTGGTAACTCTCCACTGATGGGCTAGACCTTGTACTGGTCCCCTGTAGGGAGACCATCACTGCTGCCAGTGTGGGTGTGGCATGTGTGCATAGTTTGTGAACCTTGGGGAGCCTCTACCACAAAGGGATCAACAGCTGCTGATAAGGTGACTATGTCTGTCTGTTAGCTTCCCTCCATCTGTTTCCACCTGTGGGCTCAAGGTGTTGGAGCAGTTGGAAGAGGTTTAGTGAACTGGATGAACAGGGACCCTGACTGGGCTATTAGCTGTGTCATTCTTGCCCAACTCAGCATGGAACTTCTTTTACTTGCATACCTATAGGACAGGACTACAACTCAGTAGGTATAGAACTTAGTCCTAGCTATTGCGTTTGCCCATGAGGTATGGCAAATTATTGGAGTGTTGCTACCCAGTCAGTCACTGTGCCTGTGTGGGTGCAACTCACTAGTTGCACTAGTGGTTTCTGCAGTGCTGCAGAGGTGGAATAGAGTGGGAGCATGGACCAGTTGGTCTTCACCATTGCTGTGGATGATTGAGATATCAGCACACTCCAAAACTCTTGTGTGTTCCGTCTTTGTGTGTCATGTTGTGTGATCATGTTGCGTGATCATGGTGTGTGATCATGTTGTGTGATCATATATGATCATATTGTGTGATCATGTGTGATCATGTTGTGTGATCATGTTGTGTCACCATGTTGTGTGATCATGTTGTGTGATCATATATGATCATATTGTGTGATCATGTGTGATCATGTTGTGTGATCATGTTGTGTGATCATGTTGTGTGATCATGTTGTGTGATTATGTTGTGTGAGCATATTGTGTGATCATGTTGTGTGATCATTTGTGTGATCATGTTGTGTGATCATGTTGTGTGATCATGTTGTGTGATCATGTTGTGTGATCATGTGTGATCATGTTGTGTGATCATGTTGTGTGATCATGTTGTGTGATCATGTTGTGTGATTATGTTGTGTGAGCATATTGTGTGATCATGTTGTGTGATCATTTGTGTGATCATGTTGTGTGATCATGTTGTGTGATCATGTTGTGTGATCATGTTGTGTGATCATGTGTGATCATGTTGTGTGATCATGTTGTGTGACCATGTTGTGTGATCATGTGTGATCATGTTGTGTGATTGTGTTGTGTGATTATGTTGTGTGAGCATATTGTGTGATCATATTGTGTAATCATGTTATGTAGTTTTGTGATCATGTTGTGTGATCCATTTTGTGTGATCGTATTGTGTGATCATTTTTGTGTGATCAATGTTATGAATGTTTTGTGATTATGTTTTGTGATCATGTTGTGTGAACATGTGAGATCATGTTGTGTGATCATGCTATGAAATGTTTTGTGATTATGGTATGTAATGTTTTTTGATCATGTTGTGTGATCATATTGTGTGATCATGTGTGATAATGTCTTATGATCATGTTTGTTAGCATGTGTGGTCATATTGTGTGATCAAGTGTTATCATGTCATATGATCATGTTGTGCTAGCATGTGTGGTCATATGGTGTGATTGTTTTGTGATCAGGTTTTATAATCATGTTGTGTGGTCATGTTGCAGTTGTGTGATCATGAGGTGTGATCAGGTCGTGTTGATTGTGTAAATTTTCTAATAGCAATCATTCATGTATTTAATTTAGGAACCTGTATTTTTAAAATTTTCTGCAGGGTTCCTACTGGGAGATTGACCCCACCCCCTTGCAGGTCAATGGAGACTGTATATCGTTGTCTGGCTTCCCACGGAAGAGACGGATGAATGAAAGGGTGAGTGGTGAGAGGCAGTGGGTGTGGTCAGTGGACAGGGGTTGTGGTAAAATGTAGTAAGGAGATAATGACAGAAACATAAAGTGAACAGTCATCAACAGAGAGTTCTTAATTTCCCTATCATTCACCTGGGGAGGCGTGGCCAATTGAGACTGCACCTACATGTGAAACTAATATGTTATTCAGAGAGTCATGTTGTAATGAATTAAGGTGGTTGGTCTGCCAGTATCAGGGTGGTGTTGTCTCGCTATCATGCCTGAATGTAGGAGGATTACAGGGCCATAATGGTGGTGTTGGCCCAATGGCTGAGAGAAGCAATTGTTTTATCACTTAGAAAGGATCCCCTCTCTTCTCATTTTCTCTTAATAACTGAAGAATTCTGGAGTGAATCCACAGAGGGTAAAGGGAATGTGTTTGGTGTAGGTGGCAAGCTGTCTTGGATACTATTTTCCCATGTCTGGGTAGGGGGTATGACTTCTTCATAATAGTTAATGGGCTGTGTCCTCCCCTCCCCTCCCCAGAATAATGAGCTGTCCGCACTAACTTGTTTCAACTGTTTCTTTTTGTGTCCACACTGGCATAATGCTGACCCCACCCCATACTACCTGCCTGTGATGATCAGGTGCCTCCCTAAATATCTTGTGGTATCTGTTTATAGCTAGCTGTTGGCAATAAACTGTTTGTTGCTAATCTCCTAGCAACGACCATGAACAATGGAACCACAAGAATGTCAAATATATCATTAGCTAGTTTGCAAGTTGTTGTAAACAATTTGAAGCAGTTTGAATCCTACCCTTCTTAAGCAGGCTTCATACTAGCCCATTTAGGTGAACTGGTTTCAGTATAGATGCGTGGATACTGATCCAGAAAAGGCTGGAACTGGTTTAAGTGTGCAGTGTGGACAGGTTTTGAGACAAAAGCCCTGTCCACACTACAAATAGGTTTGTACCTCTCTCCTGCAATACCCGGTTCCAAATGTTTTCTTGCATCCACACTAGCATAGCGATGAATCTGCTCCACATCACCTGCGAGGGCTAAATAATTGGCTGGGTTGATTAATTTGTTTTCCTCTACCTCATATAGAAATGTGGTATTTTATTTTATCATTTGCTACTTTGTTCTGTCTTTTTCCCTCTGCAATGTCATCGCACAAATGCAGGATAGAGAGAGCTGTTAGTAGCTAATCTCCAAATAGCGCACAACAATAAAGCCACAGGAATGTGACATAAATCTGAGACGCTTGAAGCCTACCCTCTTGAAGGTTTCAGGTGGAACTGGGTGGAACCCGTTTGGATGAAACCGGGTGTAGTGTGGACGATTGGAACCCGTTCCAGATACAGCTGAAACCGGTTTTAGTGTGCAGTGTGGACATGGCTTAAGTCTGGACAAAAACAGAGGGGGGAGGGGTGAGAGCAAGGACTGGAGTGTTGTGGTCACATGGCCAACACCTTTGCATATGCTCTAATGAATTTAAAAAAAGATGATAACCTCTCTTCTGAAATTGCTGCCATCATGTTCGAGATGAATTCTAAAATGTTGAACTTGATGGCTGAGACTGAGAGGAAAAGGATGCTATTGGAGGCAGAGCTGGAGGAGAAGAGAGAAAAGCAATTAGCTAAATGAGAGCAGAGAAGACAGATGTATGAAGATGAACTGGAGGAGTAGAGGCTGGCTGAAGAGCGAAGGCGTGAAGTCAGAGTGAACAGAATGATGGCATTGATGCTGCCACAAGTGATGGATCCATCATCTGCTGCCTCCATAAAACACGCCCCCTCCTCCTATCCTGAGTTTGTACCACCACCGACCCCACCTCACGTATTATCCTGAATTCACACAGAACATCCCCACCTAACAACCCACCAGACCAGTCTTAATTGAACTAACTAAATTGTTGTTAATATATTCTTCAGTCGTTACTATTATAAAGGGAAAAAATAACTTTTGCAGATGTTGAATGATAGCATTTCCAGTAGTAGCACCATTAGTTATTGATGGGTTACAGGGAGAGTTGGCGGGATTGGGTGAGTTCCAGGCAATCATGTTTGCATCAGCTGCATACTCCTCACCAGAGATCTCACAGAAGTAGTGGAGTGTAACACATGCTGCCACAATGTCTGTGATATTGTGCAGCTTGAAGTCCTGTTGCTGGAGGAGGCACCTCCCACGTCCTTTTAGCCTGCCACAAGCATTCTCCACCACCATCCTGGACCTGCTCTGCCGACAATTATAGTTCCTCTGTCCTTGTGTGCTATGCCCATCATCAGAGTGAGGTTTCCTGAGCCAAGGGAGAGATGGGGTATGCTGGATTGCCATGGATGACCAGAGGTACCTGCACAACATTTTATATACACTTCTAATATGGGTACAAGAAACCACGATGATATATATATATATATATATAATATGAACAAAACTTGCATCAACTTCCAACCTGGGAATGCATTGGCGGATCCAGGATGGTTTCAGAGGTTTCCATGGAAACCCCCTCCCCAACGGAACAGTCAACAGATTTTAAAATTTTCAACACACAATTTTATAATTGTCACAGCCACTACAAACTTTATAGCGTGACAGTCATTTTGTTACTGCTAGCTCCACTCAGCTATTACAGGACTGCTCAAATAGCAGAAAGATCGATCATTCCAGAATTAGTTAATGTTAGGGGGGATGGCTCACTTTGCAGAAAGATGGATCACTCCTTGATTTCAGTGCTAAGTTTATTCCATGTCGTAAACACTTACCACCTCCTTCAGCTGATCGCCCTGTGGTGGCATATGTGGAGACACAAGGGGCAGCAGGAGTGTGATACCTGTATGGCGTGTTTCTCTGACAATTGCTCTACAATAGAACATCCAAGGCCAATCATTTCTGAGAGTGTCCGATATTCAAAGTTTGTTGCTAGCCTCCAAATGGTGCCAGCCATTCTGGCCTCGACAGACAGAGGTGACCTCTGAGTGACCTGCAGTGGCTGTCATAGTTGGTCATGCCATGCAATATCTCCTCTACAGTATAGTCAGTCTATTACATGCTTCCTCAATATGTAAACATAGTGTTGTGCACAAATAAGTGTGTGGCCTTGGGCATGCACAAGTAGTCTGTCCTTCCACCAGTCCACCCACTGCGCACCTTATCCTTCACCACATGCTCCCACCACATTCTCCACCCACTCTGTGAACCAAGGTCTGCACCATAGACTGTTTTTTTGGCTCGGATGAAATCTATGCGCTAGACTCCAGGCCATCACCCTATAGGTGGAGAAAAGGAAAGTTTGCAACTGTAGCTCATTGAGAAGTAAAAGTGGCTAACCCTTCCATACTCTATCTTTATCTCTCCATAGTCTATCTTTATCTCTCCATAGCAAGCACACTTCACAAGCTCTTTTAATTAATGATCCCTGTGCTCTCTCATTGTTCTCTTCCTCCTTTGCCTTTCCACACTCTGAGTGAGTTCTATGCAGCTCTATCCAGAGTGGGCTCATCCAGAAGGTAAGAAAAGTAGCGACAAGAGTGGTGTCGAGCCATGGCTAGATATTTATTACTACTGGACAACAAGAGCGTTCCCCTACTAAGACCTGTGGCAAATAGTTACTATAGTATTTATTAGAAGGTAGTGTTTTACACCAGACAAAAATTGTGTAGAACACTTTAGATGAGGTTAAAGTTGTGGTAAGATTTACAAATTTTGGATTTCTATATGTAAAAAGTACTTAGTTGTCACCACATCGGTTTTTCCAAAAAAACAATTAGTTCAAAATCCATTCTTGAGAAAAACTTGTGAATGTATCCCCCCCCCCCACACACTATCCAATTGTTCTTAGACCTCTGTATCACAGGTGATAATGATTTTGTGGCTATGCATGTGACTACAGAGTGGTTTTCACATGATAGTGGATGTGTAACTAAGGGTGAGTCCACTTTGTGAATCCAATTATTATTCACCAATGTGGACAACTTTCATCTAGACCTAATCACTTCCATGGAACCCATTAGGATCTAGACAATTTTTGGTTGAGAAAAAAAACACCTTTAGTCAAAAGAAATGTAAATGGTGTTATACTCTACAGTGGTAACACCCTGACAGGGGGAGGGAGGGGAGGGGGGGGGGGGGATAGAGGAAAACAGAACAGCTGCACTATGAAAATTAAATATGTCAACCTCACTTGTTTGTCCTAACATGATGTATTCATTCCACAATCTTCCAAATAAACAATATAGCTTAATTATTCGTACTGTTTTTTAAACATAAATGCCCAGATATCCTTGGCATCCATAGTTTGTGTGTCCTTTCTAAAGTACACAGTGGCTAAACATTTGGAATAAAAATTATTCAAGCAATGCTTGACCAATATTATGCTTGCTTCCAATCCTTTCTACTTAAATACAGAGCTCCTGAGCAAGAGGGACTACTATTCTTCTACATAATACCTGACACCAACCAAGCCCACTGCTGCTGGCAATCTGTCCTTCTGTGTGAAACACTGCCAAATTGGAGGCATTTTCCAATGAACCCCAAAAAACCAAAAAATAAAAGCCAAAAAAAAGCAAGCAAGCAAGCAAGCTGCTTCTCTTAAGGTATGGGGGTTGAACAGAGTCCACCATATAGTAGGGAGAAGGCCATGTGAATGATCACTCACGCAACTGGATCCAGTGAGGAGTGTGGGGCTCCCCCCAGGTGATGGCAGAGAACAGGGCCACTAAGGGCTAGGGCTAGGGTCAGTCTTGCCTCCTTCATTGGATTCATTTTCTTCATGCCCCAAAATGAGACTAAAGTCTGGACACAAACAGGGAGGGAGGGAGGAGGAGGGGGGAGGAGGAGGGGGGTGCAAGGACTGGAGTGTTGTAGTTATGTGGTCAACACCTTTGCATAAGCTTTGATGAGTGTTAATTACAGCGTTTATACCTTGGGCAACTGTTAAATACTCTTACAACAGGGGGTTTCATTTAGGGATATTCTCCAAGGTAGGAGTGGTGAGGGAGGGCAAATGGAGGAATCTGGATTCTAAGGGGAGGGAGGGGCATGATGCTTATGTGACAAAGTTTTACACAATATGCACGCACACAAGCGTACCCTGACCCCTGTACTGCATGTGTGTGAAACATAGTCACATCTATAATAATCATGCTTCCCCCCCCCGCTTTAGAATCAAGATCCCTCAATTTGTCTCTCTCCACCCCCCCCCTCCCTCTCCCTAAGACAGTTTCTAAATGGAACCCTGTTGTAAGAGTATTCGGCAGGGTATATCATGTTATGACAAACAAGTGAGGTTGACATATTTAATTTTCATAGTGCAGCTGTTCTGTCTTCCTCTATCCCCCTCCTGTAGAGTATAACACCATTTACACTTCTTTTGATTGAAGGTTTTTTCAAACACAAAATATTATAAGTCCAGGATCTCTTTCTGTTAACATGGCTCCCTGGGTTGAAAAGGTATTCACTCCAGCTGAATTTATTCCAGAGGTGGAAGAAAGAGCACACACAAAGTATTATGATAAAGTTGAAACTGTAGAAAGTTTATTTAGCAACTGAAAGTTCTGATCCAACTACAAAAGGTACCGACACCTGTAGTGTGGGTTATTGGATTAAGAGTTCTGATCCATGCTACTCCAAGAATTATTTTTGTTAGCAACAAAGCCATTGTTGCCGTGATATTTCATCTATATCTGGTTGGTGGTTGGGTGTGTGTCTTTCTTTAATGGTTTGATATATCTCAACACCTGTTCCCATTTATGGAACACCAAAGTGTGTGTGGTGTGCGCGTGTAGCATGGCATGGTGTTGGGGGAGGACAGAATGTGTGTGTGTGTGTGTGTGTGTGTGTGTGTGTGTGTGTGTGTGTGTGTGTGTGTGTGTGTGTGTGTGTGTGTGTGTGTGTGTGTGTGTGTGTGTGTTGGCATTCGTGTGTAGGCGAGTGGGTGTATATGTTAGGCTGTGTGTAGGTGGGTGGGTGTTCTTCAAGTATGTGCATTCATGCATGCATGCTTACCTGCTTTTGTGTTTGTTAAAAAAGAAATTATAAATTACCATAGTGATAAAGGGAAAGAAAGAGAGAGGGTGGAATGAGTGGGTGTGTTTCTAAATGTTGTATGTATAATTAAATTATTTCTGCATGTTGAGGTGGTGATGTGTCTGTCTGTCTGGGACTTGTTGTATGGAACATTGTGGAAGTGGTCAGCCAGCAAGAGTGCGGCTGATAGTTTTGATGCAAATGTGTGCCACACTACCTTGAGGTGTGCCACGCTACCTTGCGGTGTGCCACGCTACCTTGAGGTGTGCCACGCTACCTTGAGGTGTGCCACGCTACCTTGCAGTGTGCCACGCTACCTTTCGGTTTGCCGCGCTACCTTGCAGTGTGCCAAGCTACCTTACGGTGTGCCACACTACCTTGCGGTGTGCCATGCTACCTTACGGTGTGCCACGCTACCTGGCGGTGTGCCACGCTACCTGGCGGTGTGCCACGCTACCTCACAGTGTGCCACACTACCTTGCGGTGTGCCATGCTGCTACCGTGTGGTGTGCCAACACTATCTTGAGGTGTGCCATGCTACCTTGCAGTGTGTCCTAATGAGTCCTCTAGTAATAACTCTGGGAGTATTATCAGCTGGTGGGGGGTCATCAGTACATATACATCACTAGTCTGTGTGGAGATAGAGAGCAAGCCCAATCTTTAGCACAATCTTCAATCTGGAGTGGTAAAGCCAGCAGTGGTTAGTTCTGTACTTTTGCAGAAAACAAACGAGTTTATCCTGTGCTTCTAGAATCACAATGTAGGATGGGATAGTCTACTTGAGGAGGGTGGCGTAATGTAACCTAAGCAGTCCACATTTTGGCAAATCATAATTTATCCTTGTCTTCCTTCCCCTCACCCTCTCCCTCTCCCCACCTCACTCCTCTCCCCTGTCCCCACCTCACTCCTCTCCCTCTCCCCACCTCACTCCTCTCCCCTGTCCCCACCTCACTCCTCTCCCCTCTCCCCTTCCTTCTACTGCAGCAACTAACAGGCAACAGTGAGAAACAAGAAAATGGGGAGAAAGGTGATCCTTCTCCCACACCCAGCAACCATAGCAACGACCACGATCAACATGTCACTACTTTTCAACAGCTTTCAACTCCAACTTTAGCAGAACTTAATACTGTCTCGGACGGCCCCAAGACCAAGCGTGCCAACACAAACTACATTTATCCATACTCCCCCTCCCCTCAATCCCCACTCATGTCCTCAGACCACTCCTCTAATTCCATCTCTGACAGTGCCACATGTCTCGGACTTCTCCCCAAGAAGGGATTCAGTGACAGTGAAGGGTACAACGACCTCTCGGCTTCTTTCTCCTCCCTGTACAAGTCCATGTTTAGCTCTTCTGCCTTTCAGGGCGACTTCTTCAGCAACAGCATGTCAGGCATGGAAAATCATGACACTGTCTCAGATATCAGCCACTTGTCTTCTGGTGGTAATTCCACGGTGCCGTCCTCTTCAAGCTCTCTGCTCAATTCTGGCTCTAACTCGCAGTTCATTTCCCTCATGTCCAGATTCCGGGAGATCGCTGAAACCAAAAGCTGGAACAAGCTGGACCATGCACAGATCCAGGGTCTTGTTAACTCCTTCAAGACCGGGGACCACAATAAGTTCGGGTTGGAGCCGGAGGTGTATGCCAGCCTCTTTGCCTCCTTCAACCTCTTCCTCACGCAGCTCAACAATAGCTTCTTGACGAGCAGTGCCAACAAGAGCCCACGATTGAGCGAGTATTGCCAACAGCACCCACATCCTATGAATGAAGGCGTGTCCCATGAGACTGCCTTGGTGGGTGGAGCCATGGGGAGTAGTTTCTTGCCTGATTACCAACCCCACCACCAGCTAGACACCATGTCTCCCATGATGAGCATAAACCACCGGGCCACCTCCCCTCTCAGCAACTTTCATCCCGATTCCGACCGCACCCCCAGCCCCACCTTAAAGTGTTCAACACAGAACCACCTGGGGGGATTAGCGATAGGGTCTGCCTCTAGACGTCCCCACTCTCACAACCCAGACAGTCTCATAGGCATTGGCAATGGGACATCTTTTAGCTCTGTTTCTTTGGGCACTCCGGATAGTGTAACTATGCGCTTGACAGACACCAGTTTGTTTGATGATGACGACGACTTTGATTGGTCGAAACTCATGTGATGATTGTGTGATGCTGATGTACCAGCAGCATGTTTTTAAACGCTTAACAGTATTGCCAAATTATTTTTTAAACGCTTAACAGATATTGCCAAATTATTTTTTAAACACCATATTATGCAATCTGTTTCACATGGTAGATCTTTATTTCTGTATTTAAACACTTCAGGTCATTTAGGTTTGATGGTGTCAACCATACTTATTCAGTTGTTTTTATTCCGACCTAGTATTACGATAATGTCATCGGCCCACATGTTTCTCCGTTTACACCAGTTAATGATAAATTTGAACACTTGAAATGCAAATAGTGTTGATCACATGGAAACGGAAGCATGCAACAAATGTTAGCAATGGTATGGGTATTCATGCTTCTTGCAAGAAGCACCCACACATGCACGCACATCACTCATTCACTTCTGACATAAGTTTTAATAGCTCTTGGACAAAAAACAGAACACACATTAGCTTTTGGAAACAGTGTCGCTTTAAGTCTGCTCCAGACATGGGCAAAATACTGGACTCAGCGTAAAGTATTAAATTATAAACTACACAGAAAAAAAAGTATTTAAAGGAAATAGCATTTCCACTGGAACACTGGCACAATGGTAAACCAGTTTTGGCAGTTTCGAGTAAAAGTATTCAGAAAGCAGAGATCACAGACAAACCCTTGGGAAACATAATACAATCACAACCAAAAAAGGAACTAGTTAGTGTCAGTTTCCCAGCTAAATGACTAGATGCATAGGTTGCAGCACTGATGTTGCATGTGGGGGATTTCTGCAATGTCAAGGCCCATACATAATTTTTTTTTTTTTTTTTTTGGTTTCCCAGGGCCCTCCCCAATATTAACAAGTGAAGTATTTTGCAATTGAAAAGGTATTTGAGAATACAAATACATTAAGAAATGCAATACAAAATATATACAAATACAAAATACATTCCCCCCTCCCCAGTATCTAAATATAAACATGAAACACATATTTTGTATTTAAAGTATTTATCTGAAATACTTTTACTTTAAATATGCTACTCAAAAAATTCTATTCAATGGTAAAAAGCTGGTATAGTGCCATTGGAATTAAAATTTTCACTATCTATGGATATATTTAGGTTTGATTTATTATTATGGAAATTTATAGCATTTTTTTTTTGTTGTCTTGATTAATTTATAATCAGGGGAAATTGTATATACTAGCATGCAATTGCTTACTAGGCCCACCTTCAGTTCAGTGTGCTGTAGTCACAAGATGGTCTTAGGAAGGACTTGTCTTATGGGAGGACATGTCTTTCTGGAATAATGTCTTTCAGAATGACATGTCTTAAGGGAGTATACGTCTTAAGGGAGGTCATGCTTAATAGGAGGAAATGTCTTATGGGAGGTCATGTATTGGTGGAGTGCATGTCTTCAGGATGGCATATCTTACAGGGTAATGTGTTTACTGGAAGACATGTCTTACTGGAGCATGTCTTACTGAGGGTATGTCTTATACGAGGGCATGTCTTGTAGGTTGAGATGTCTTACATGAGTACATGTTTTAAGGAAGGATTATCTTACAGGATGATAATTTGTCTTACGGGAGAAAAAATCTTATATAAGGACAGGTTTTATTGGAGGGTATGTCTTATAGGTCATGAATTACAGGTGGACATGTTTTGTAGGAGTACATGTATTATGAATGGACATGTATTATTGAAGACATGATTTTATAGTAGGATGTCTCATTAGAGGGCATGTACAACATGAGGACAAGTTTTATAGGATGGCATATTATGCAGGAGGGCATGTATTATTGGATGACATGTGGTAGTGGAGGTAATGTCTTTCAGGAGAATGTGTTATGGGAGGATATGTCTTGTAGGACATGTCTTACAGGCTGACATGTTTTGAGAGGTTATGTCTTACAGGAGAACATGTCTTACAGTATATCATGAGATTAAAAATGTCATACATGATGCAATGTTTTCTTAGGTTTTAGTTAAATGATATCATACTTTTTTTCCCTGAAATTATTTGGGTTATCCCTAATATCTGGTATCTGTGAAAAAGCTGCAACCGAATATGCTGCTGTGAGTTGAGGCAACTGTTGTTTTTCTCTCCAGCTACATTTCATTTGCTCTGAGACATGCTTTCCAAGGATTTAATGTTTGAAATGTTCTTCTGGTGTATGTAGGTCTAGAATTCTGTATCTCCAGCTGCTCCTGCAGAACAGCCATTTCCCCCCCCCCCCCCCCCCCCCCCCCTTTTTTTATGCCACAGTCTAAAGTGTCTGCAGTAAATTTGTTGGGTCTGAGAATTAGTTCCTGTGTTCCTTTCAGTAATAGGACTTCATGGAAAACTATTTCTGAGTTCATCAAATTTTATTCTCCCTTCAAAATTGCTGATGGGATATTTTCTTCTCAATGGGACATTTATTGTTAAAATATATTAATGGTAGCATGTACATGCCTACAAATTCTCTTTGGTAAAAAAATGGTGGACAATGATTAGCCATTTTTTGTTGGCTTCTTTTAGTCCCTCCACCTGAACAATGGGGTGTGGCAAATGGGACCTAGCCCAGGTTACTTTCCCTTACTGAAACTAAATTCTTTCAGTCATTTGGCAGGTTATCGTCCACACATATATACATACATATATATATATATATAGGTGTATATTTTATAAACTAGAGCCAGTAATATTGGTGGGCAGAGGTCACGAAATTATCTTAAGGAAGGATATCTCTTATGGGAAGATACTTTTTTCTGGAGTACATGTCTTTATGGATGACATGTCTTATGAGAGTCTTATGTTAGGTCATGTATTGGTGGAGTACATGTCTTCTGAATGGCATATGTTACAGGATAATGTGTTTTACTGGAAGGCATGCCTTACTGGGTGACATGTTTTACTTGAGAGTATGTCTCATAGGAGGGCATGTCTTGCAGGTTGAAATGTCTTACAGGAGTATATGTTTTACAGGAAGACATATATTGCGATGATTTGTCTTACAGGAGGACACATTCTGCATGAGGACAGGTCTGGAGGGTATGTCTTATAGGAAGCCATGTATTACATGATTACATGTTTTACAGTGGATATGTCTTGCAAGAGTACATGTACTATGAGTGAACATGTATTATTGAAATACATGATTTAAAATAGGATTTGTTTTACTAGAGGGCATGTCCAACATGAGGATAGATTTTATAGGATGGCATGTTATGCAGGAGGGCATGTATTACTGGAGAACATATGGTAGTGGAGGTCATATCTTTCATGATAATATTCTTTATGGGAAGACATGTCTAGTATGTCTTACAGGCGGACATGTTTTGTGAGAAGTCATGTATTATGGGAGGACATATCTTATGAGAGG
Organism: Lycopodina hypogea; assembly: GCA_963969325.1. Taxonomy (NCBI): domain Eukaryota; kingdom Metazoa; phylum Porifera; class Demospongiae; order Poecilosclerida; family Cladorhizidae; genus Lycopodina; species Lycopodina hypogea. The sequence continues at coordinate 1,133,018 of OZ017791.1, read as the reverse complement.
TTATTCTTACAGGAGGACATGTCTTATAGTAAAACATATCATAAGCCTAGAAATGCCTTACATGATGACATTGGTTTTTAGTTAAATGCAGTCATACTTTTTTCTAAAATCATTTGGGTTATTCTTAATATCTGGTATCTATGCAGAAGCTGCAACTGATTATGCTGCTGTAAGTTTAGGCCAGTCAGTCGGTTGGTCGGTCGGTTGGTCGGTCGGTCGGTTGGTCGGTCGGTCGGTCGGTTGGTCAGTCGGTCGGTCGGTCGGTCGGTCGGTCGGTCGGTCGGTGGGTGGGTGGGTCGGTCGGTCGGTCGGTCGGTGGGTCGGTCGGTCGGTCGGTCGGTCGGTGGGTCGGTCGGTCGGTCGGTCGGTCGGTCGGTCGGTCGGTCGGTCGGTCGGTCGGTCGGTCGGTCGGTCGGTCGGTCGGTCGGTCGGTCGGTCGGTCGGTCGGTCGGTCGGTCGGTCGGTCGGTCGGTCGGTCGGTCGGTCGGTCGGTCGGTCGGTCGGTCGGTCGGTCGGTCGGTCGGTCGGTCGGTCGGTCGGTCGGTCGGTCGGTCGGTCGGTCGGTCGGTCGGTCGTCGGTCGGTCGGTCGGTCCGTCGGTCGGTCCGTCGGTCGGTCCGTTTGTCCGTCCACCTGTGTATTCTTAATTCATGCTTAAACAGTTAAAGGATTAAACTATAAGGGCAGTCTTTAAAAGGACCAGCTCTTGTCCAGTTTAGACATGTTAAAGATATTTCTCATAGATAGATGTTGACTTAAACTTGTGTACGGTGGTGATAGAATTAGCATTAGCCAGGGTCACAAATGTGGACACTTCTATCATGACCCCATTCCTCTGGTGACACTAATCTATATATATATATAGATATGCTTATGACGTTCCTCTAGTGACACTGATGATACCCACCCCATGTTATTCACAGAGTCCAGTTGTGTCTGCATGTCAAAGTTTTATGCTTCTAGCTCCATTTTTTTCAAGCAAAAGTACCAATTTCAGTTGTTATGCACAAATTTAAAAAAAAAAGAAGGTTGACTAGCAAAAAATCCTGCAATTCTGTATTAAAATATGTAAAAACTAACACCACCCTCACCTAATGTTTATACCAATTTTCATCCTAATTGTCATGGTTGTTATCTAAATCCCAGGGGTTAAATACATAGAAAATAAGATCAATTGTTAGATTAAAATACAGTAAAATAGAAAAGATAGACAAAAATGGCAATTTAAAGTTTCATCATGTAATAGCCATCCCACATCCACTCTAAGTGTTCATACCAAATCTCAAACCTAACTGGTCCAGAGTTTATTTAAACCTAAATGGTTATGCACAGGGAGAAAAAAGATAGATAGGTAGACAAAAATATAGAAATTCAAAATTTAATGATACAATAATCATCCAATACTCACCCCAATTGCTCATGCCCAATTAATCCCGACCAGCCCAGCAGCTGTTCTCCAAACCCCAGTGGTTACGACCAAATAGAAAAAGATTAATGGATACACAGAAATAAAAAATTAAAAAATTTTTTAATCATGTATTAACTATTCCGCACCCATCCCATTTGCTCTTGACAAACTATACCAATTGGCCCAGTGGTTATCTTAATATCAGTGCTTAAATATAAAAAGATAGATAGAGAGACAAAAATATAACAATTTAAATTTTTAACTACGCAGTACTCATACCAAAATTTATCTCAATCGATCCAGGGTTCTCTTAATCCCAGTGATTATGAAAGATAGAAAACTGATAGATATATGGACAAAAATAGAGCGATTCTTTTGTAGTAATCATACCATACCCACTCCAAGTGCACATGCCAAATTTAAGCCAATTGGTCTATCTCACCGGTTTTCTCATAGTGGTATTTCAGAAAGAGGAAAAGATAGATTGGTGGGCTTTAAATGGAGTATTTCAAAATTAATA
>OZ017791.1:1010725-1130891 GCA_963969325.1 Lycopodina hypogea | reverse complement strand
ATACAACAAAAATAAAAAATTAAAAAATTTTTAATCATTATTAACTATTCCGCACCCATCCCATTTTCTCTTGACAAACTAGAGCCATTGCCCAGTGTTATCTTAATATCTTGCTTAATATAAAAAATATGATAAAGAGACAAAAATTAACAATTTAAATTTTAACTACCAGTACTCATACCAAAATTTATCTCAATCGATCCAGGGTTCTCTTAATCCCAGATTATAAAAGATAGAAAACAGATAGATATATGGACAAAAATAGAGCGATTCTTTTGTAGTAATCATACCATACCCACTCCAAGTGCACATGCCAAATTTAAGCCAATTGGTCTATCTCACCGGTTTTCTCATAGTGGTATTTCAGAAAGAGGAAAAGATAGATTGGTGGGCTTTAAATGGAGTATTTCAAAATTAATATATGCATTAACCATCTCACATGCTCCCCAGCCAGCATTTTTAAAAATCCTGTGATGAAGGCATACATAACTAAGCTTATATATATATATATATATATATATATAGACTAGTGGAGTGTGCCAAAGGGAATTCTACCCTATGTAAAAAATGGAAGAGTTTATTGATAGATTAAGTCGGGCTAAGGTCATAACTATGCTGAATCTGAACCCATTAAATCCCCTTTGGTAACACCCATTGTAGTGGAAAAGGAAAGTAAAAGAAAAAAAAAATCCTTCCTTGTCTGAATTTTATTCCAGTCAGCCAAGCAGTAACACAAAATGTAAATATAATAGATAGGTAGTGGAAAATTTGTTTCAAAATGTTATTATTCTAACCATAGGGATGGATTTGTTTAAGATTAATAGCTAAGGTTAACTTGTCCACAAATAAGTGGTTCAAACACAGGCAGCTGAGGATGTGGTCGAGACCACCAATAATTGTACCATTGTGTATATGGTTGGTTGTCCATTTTTTAGATGAACACCTCAGTGATGTGCTTCTATCATTCATGCTTTGATAACCAAACACAAAAGTGCAGGGCCCCATGAAAATTCCAAATGGTTGGAAATGATACTGCCAGCTGCCAGTAGCTCCCATGGCCAACTACCTTACAAAGAGCTCTCAACATGTTAACCATCTCCACCACACCAACAAAAAATCTGGCACATTTTTTGGGTCCACTGTGGTGTGACCCTCAGTATCTTTCCATTATCCCTCCAGGATCAAAAGACTATAATTCAAAGTACCCAACTTAGCTGCCAAAGACTCTGACATTTTCACCTATGGTAGTAAAATAAATCTGCCTCCACCTGGGTTTTTGATGAACAGTTAGTCATTCAGCTAGTTACTGTCACCAAAACCATCTTCCCCCTTGACTTTCTTCCTTTAAAGCACCTGGCTGTAAACTTTTAACAGTGCACCCACTATACCATCCCCCCTCCCCCCCCCCCCCCCCCCCCCCCCCCACCCACGCAAGTAGGGTGGCTGGTGGCTGGTGGCTGGTGGCTGGTGGCTGGTGGCTGGTGGCTGGTGGCTGGTGGCTGGTGGCTGGTGGCTGGTGGCTGGTGGCTGGACAGGCCATTCACAAAATCTGTGCCTCTGTCATGCTACATGTCGACACCCACAATCACAAAGAGTGATTGTCCATTTTCTCTGAGCCCCCCTGCACCATTGTGTCCAACTCTTGTTCACCCATCAATAAGTACAGTTGTTTTTTTTTGACTACATCCCAACCACTGACCCTTCACCACAAGTGCATATTCAATATCTTTCCCCACACACCCTGAATGACTTAGAGAAACCAAGAAGGCCTTCAAAGATATGGTAGCAGCAGGTTCAGTCCTTGCATCTCTCTCATCCACATGATTAGGAAACCACATAATTAGTGGAGGGCATGTGGTGATTACTGATTGCTAATCATTTCTACAACTAATGGTTACCACCCCATCATTCATATTAAAAATTTTAACACATTGGTACAGCATAACTTTAAAGTTAAGGTTTCAAGAGTTATGAACTGTGCTTTGAGCAAGCTTTTCTTTACTGTTTTTTTTGTATGACTACATTCCCAAATTGCAGCAGCTGCAATGCTTCCTCTCAATGTAGCAAAACAACCCTCTATCAATGAATGAAATGAAAGAACAACTGCAGCAACTATAGTTCTGGGTTATGGGCATTCTGGAATAAGTAAATTATGAACTTGGCTGTAATAGTAAATTTATTTGCCTGAAAAAGATACTGAAAAAGATAAATTATTAAAAAATTTTTTTTTTGTTTTTTTTTCACTATTTCCTGAAAAATGTACCAGTTTTATGAAAATTTTACACTGGCTGAAGCTTAGCTCTGTAATCTGAATACTGACGACTTACCTGCTTCCTTAAAGTACTCAAGTTTGGCCTTTGCTCTTCACAGTAATGTTTTTTTTTTGCTTTCTGATTTCATTTACAGTACACTGTTGTTATGGTGTTGATTCTTTACTGACTCAAATTAAATTTGCCTATAAAAATACTACCTTTAGTCTCTATCTTTTTGCTGACTTTTTAGGAAATAATTTAGTCTTAAAAAGCATCCTTGAATGATAAGATTTGAAATATAAGTTTTATATATATTTGAGTAGTGTAGGTAGAGATAGGTGTATATAAACAAACAAACAATAAAACTTAAGAGCTATTTATATGTAGATATCTTTTTTGATGAATTGATGATTAATTAAAATGCTGTGCGCAAAAGTGAGACCATTGATATACCCATTATACCACTACCCACCCACTCTCTACCCTGATATACCCATTATACCACTACCCACCCACTCTCTACCCAGTATTCAACCACTGTCCAATGTGTGACCCAATGATAATCACTAGTAGTCTCTCAACATTGAATTAAATGTCTATTTGGGTAACATAAAATTTTGATTATAAAATTCAGAATTATTTTGAATTATAGAATAAAGTATATAAATGGTTCTTTGTCTGTCTGTCTGTCTGTCTGTCTGTCTGTCTGTCTGTCTGTCTGTCTGTCTGTCTGTCTGTCTGTCTGTCTGTCTGTCTGTCTGTCTGTCTGTCTGTCTGTCTGTCTGTCTGTCTGTCTGTCTGTCTGTCTGTCTGTCATTGTTTTGATACCCATCTCCACTATATAACATCAGAAATGAAGGAATTCATACGTAATATATATACACACAGAGATTAAGAGCTATTTATAAGTACATAATGGTGTCTATAAATTTTGCAGTCCACCCCTAACTACATTAATACATTATTACAGCAATTTGAGCAGATGTGATGTTAGGGGCAGGGTAATTTAGCCATAATGTGGCAACTGAAGGAAAATCACCTCTAATGTATTCCATAAATGCATGCATAGAGTAGTACAGTGGCAAATGCACTATGAACCTGATCACACAGAAAATGCTACCACCTCAATAAGTAATAGAGGAAACTAGTACATGAGGTGCATCACAGGGTTTGTCTCTCTGTTTCAACGCATCCCTCACACTTAAAAAAAGTGTAATTTTTTACACTTACTTTTGGTATGGTATAATTACAGATTTTGAGCAATGCCCATCAACCTCCCACCTCCTCCCTCATCTCGACCTTTTAACATTATTTAATCAAGATTAAAAAAATCCACCTTTGAAGGTATGAGAAAAAACCCCTGCATATCATACATTTTGTGGATTAGCTACATGCACTGCCATTATTTAGTGATTGAGTGTATGCTAACGTACAATAACACAGCCAAAATATACAACTCACCTTCCAGATTATTTTCAGAGAGAATCCCAATTGTGAGATATCACACTCTACTTTATTAATCTCCAGTGCATGGCGCACTCTTTTAATCACCATCGAATTCTCCGTTTTACTGATTTGGGTATATCATGTTAAAAAGTCTCAAAATAAGCCTGTACAATTATGAAAAGTGAATTGTTTTTCAGGTGCTACTCATAATAAGCTAGGATTATTACCCCATATCCTTGCTCTTTCACTTTTGGTTCTGTATCTGTCTTCACTGGCCTAATTGGATCCCTCATTTTTTGGCATAGTCTTTAACAGGGAGAATTTTATCTGTCCCAAAGCCAGAATGGAGATCTCTGTGTGCTACTAAAATCTAACTTGTTTGTGACATTCAGATATCTGTTTTTTTTTTGTTGCTTATCCAAATTTACAAGTGTATCTTTCTTGGGCTCTCTACTAGAAAATAATGCAAAAGTTTGTGCACTGGAGATACTCATGCATTCACACACATCCTTGCTAATACAAATAATATATGAGTGACTTCCCATTGTAGTAGGAGTACAATACAGGTCTGTGGATGCACCCCTAAGAATCTGTGTATATGTAGGAACAAGTTAGATATTGGCGTAGTAGAACAGTTAGGTACAGGATAGTCAAAGGGAGACTAATTTCAGCCTTAACTATCCCCGTGCAATTTATCATTTTGGAGCCATTTGTGATATATCACCATACACCACCATGGTTGCAAGAGGTGGTGAAATTTTGTGGCATTGCCTCTCTTTTTATTGCACCATGGCTGTAAGAGCGTTGTTCTTTTTATATTTCACCATGGCTGCAAGAGGTGGTGAAATTGTGAGTGGAGAGATTGTGCTGCCAGGCCAGAAAATTGAATGGCCATAAGAAAAAAGGTAAGGAAGGATTGTCCACCAAAGTTTGGCTTCATTCATCCAAAAAATTGGACGGAATGTATCAGTAAAAGTTGGCTGTGCATAGCTATCTAATGCTAGTTACATTACTTCTTAGGTTGAATTTTTCCTCTTCTTTTTGTGTACACAAACTTGAAACTCTTTCATCAGATGTCACCACCCTTTACTTTTGTAGTATAAAATTTCTCTTTGTCAACAGAAAAAAATTGTTGGCTGCCATTTGTGGTAATGGATTGGGAAGTATTGATCCTGGTAAGGTATTTACAATAATCAAATATTTGATAATAGCAAAATATAGAGAAGTCAGGATCATAGTCCAAAAAGGGTTCAATCAAGCTTGAAAATGCCCAGATTGAGTCCAAAAAATATAATTCAGTAATTTTGGGTAAAGAATATCTGGTCCATGCTTCTGCCCTTGTTCTGCCCCATGGAGTTAAGTGTATAAGTGCTGCAAACTCATTGTTCTGTTCCAGCTCTCAGAAAGATCTTACTCTACATGCAGAGAGTTTCATTTATACTGTGGTGACTGGCAGGGGAGAACTGCATGAGTTTCATGTAAACACAGAGAAGGGGAGAATAAGATGGATCGAAGTTTTCCAGTTGTTAATACAGTACCCACATTCCTGGATTCCTGAAGAACCAGATAACCCTATCTAGGATATTTCAAGCAATCACTGGATGCCAAGTTATACTGTGCTGGTAAATTAGTTTGTCTGTATCTTATCTCCTTGCCCCTACAAAGTGAAAATATTCCTTTTAATCACCTAATTTCCTATGTGAACAGGGAGCCAACACTGATTAACCACTATCTTAGATGAATTAAATGTGTTAAAATACCATTACTATACTTGAGATGTTATCTCCTGATTGTACATTCCACTCTAATTAAGTTGCATCTTAGAGAACACTAGCATGCATACCTGGCATGGCCATGGATATAATCATATGCCCATGTTAAGGTGGGGACAAATATAACCATGCACATTTCCAAGAGTTTAGCCAAATACTATTTTTGGTAACTTTAGTCTGACATTCCCAGATGATTATATATGGCCAGATGGGACCTACTCCATGTTTTTCTCAGAGTCATGATGTAAGTCATTGCCACATATTAAATATCAAGTCCAAGGGAAACTTATTAAGTATGATTTTTGCATACAGACTCACACACCCAAAGGAAGAGGTATGACCAAGTGGACAAACATATTTTGGCTAAAAAAAGAGATATTTGGCATAAGATGTGCCTATCCTGAATAATTAGCTTTATTTGGTTAGATGCTTTGGTGGTACTCTGCATAAACATGAATAGAAATTAATACATATCCACATATTAAATGAAAAAGTAGAATCTGGAAGTTCCTGGTTGTCAGACATCTACCTTAACCACTCCACCATGGTTTATTAGATGGTCCACAGGTGAAGCTGATTTCAAATATATGTAATTTTGTGGGTGTAAGTCATTCAGTCCATGTCTTTTCAGATATTCCACTTTTTGGCATTTTTAACCTTCCATACCAATTAAATGATGTGTGGCCAGGTAGAAAGAGACCCACATTCCTCCCAAATTCAAATTGGGCATGCATACCTGGTTTTAGGTCTGTAGCTCCAACAGTTTGTCTGGTGAAAGTAGTATTTTTGTCCTTTTCTTGTCTGACATGATCACATGATGGGGATGTGGCCATATAGATGTAGTTCCAATGTTCCTTAGATAAAACTGATTCTGAACATGCATGGGTTCATGGCAATAACAGAGAAAGAGACTGAGAGATGGACAAACGGACAGACACACAGACAGACTGACTGACTTTTGGATGGATGGGCAGGAAGGCAGGCAGGCAGGCAGGCAGGCATGCAGATGTGAGTATATAAATCATGGCTTCAGTTTAGCAATAGAATAATTTTAATATGTTAGAATGGTCTCTATCATATTGCTCTCAAAATGTACTGAACTGAATTTTTGAGAATACTATACTTCTGAGAAGTTTGTATTCATTCATTATTTTATTGTGAAATAGGTTGGTGGCCTCCTATTTTGTTTCACAGTTGTATTCCAAATGTAAAAAATCAATAGGTTACTTCTTCACATGTGCAGTTTGAATTAGAATAGATATGATGCCACATTGAGAAATGTTCCCCTTTAGCAAGTGAGACACAATACAGATCAGTAAAATTTTTTGGCATACATCTTTCATTGCTTTGTTTGAGATAAATGTTCACATACTGCTACTGGAGCAGGTATTTGAGGTAGCTGGTACGTGAATGACTTCAAAATGTGATAATATATTGTAATGCAAAACAAGAATAATTGTCACAGAAAGTCTCTTTAATTGTCTGCATTGATTCTGTACTCCTCCCTCCTCTTAGTATGATCTCTCAAAGTACAATGTTACAAGCCAAGTCTATTCTATCTTGCTCAATTCCTGTATCACTACCAGTTTCTGGTACAGTTGTATCACCCTATCTAAAACTTGAAATAACTTTTCCACATTGGATATGCTTAAATAGACACACAACCACAACACATACCTTATACCTGCTGTCATTAGCTTTTGCCCTAAGTAAAGAAGTAAAAAAAAGTTGGTTTTCTATCAACATTTTTGTGATACTCATTTTCATCTGTAAACAAGTAGAGAGAACCTTTTGCTGATAATTTTTTGTTCTTTCTACAACCAATCCAAACTCTGTGTAAGAAATAGCCAAAAGAATGATTTAATACAATTTCAAAAATAATGAAATATATATTTGAATCAAAAAATTATCACAGTTAACTCTTTCATGCCTAGCTTTTCATAAAAAAAGTAAATTTAATCAGCCAATCCTATCAATGAGGGGAAAGGGTGTGTGATCTCAATTCTTTCATCAAATGGGGAAATTTAATAGTTGTAATATTTGTTGGGGCATTTTTCCCCACGAGAATAGCTCTATGCACTCAATAAATAACAGCAGGATACAGGAAGAAAGGTGTTGACTAACCTTAGTGAATCCCTACATACACCCACATGCTTTTGCTACACCTAATGAGAAGAGAAAGGATGCAGTTCTACCATACCAAATCAAATTTCCATCTTACATTAAAATTTTGACCCTTAAATAACAAACATCCATTCCATATGGCAGGCCCAGCGAATACAACCTTATGCTATCCATCAGTTATCCATAATGTGTGGAATCTTTGACTTTGGTGGTAACCTATCCAACATGATTAAGCTTAAAATACCTAAAGACCAGTATATTCCACTTTTATTAAGGCAGTTCTGAGCTAAACTGATATTAATTATGCCTATTTTGCACATTAGTTCAATCAATTTGTTTATATGTTGCTTATAATGTTTAGGATTTGTTCAAGAATTCCCAAATGCCCAGCCTCTGATGGACATAATTAATGATGGCCATATGGGCATTAATAAAGATGAAGTGAGCAGTGGTGTTGTTGCTGAAAAACAGGTAAGTTCAGAGGACCAGCTGGAAGTGACCACCTTGTTGTCTGAGCAAGCAAAGAAACAAGGCAATCAGGAACAGACATCTGTTGTGGACCATGACACTGTGGTTAACAAAATGGTGACTATTCCAAAATTCACCTCATCTTTGGTAGCCGAAACTCATGCTGCTTTTGAAGCCATTGCCTTTGAGCAAGTTCTTCAAGTTTAGTATGATGCTGTATCTCACTCATGAGTGATTTTTTTCGACGGCATTGCACAAATACAGAATTCCCTGCCTAAAGAAAACAAGATTAATGAAGATCAGGTAAGCTTTAATGAAGACCAAGTGAGCAGTTGTATACTGGCTGAAGAACAAGAAGTCTCTGAGGAGTTGCAAGAAGTAATCTCGTTATTATTCAAGCAGGCGAAGAAAGATAAGGAGTAGAGAGGAAAAACCTGCTCTGGAGGATGATTCTGTTGTTACTGAAATGGTGACTATTCTAATATTAACCTCATCTTTGGAAGCTGATGTGAAGCTGCTATTCAGGCCTTTATCTCTCAGTTGATTGGTATAACAGCACCAGAGATTATTTATGATATCCACAAAAATTAGTCAAGTTCTATTTAATGTCATTACTTCCTCAGTTGGTGAGGTAACTCATGAGGTGAAAGTGATGTTACAGGCTGAGCCAAATATAATACCAACTATGGAGTTGATGATTAAAGACAAGAAATCCGATGATAGTGCTGAAGAGATGATTGATGTGCTTAAGAACAAATCTGATGTCCCCAAAATGCATATATGCCCTGAGTGCAACAAGGTATTCTTTCTTTGCTCCTATCTCAATAGGCATCTGAAGCTCCATGCCAATGAGATGAAATGTTCTGGATGTAGCAAAATGTTCTTCTTTGCAGTTAAGCTAGGTATTCACATCAAAACTCATCACATACCTTCTGACAAGGTTAAGAACATCCTGTGTGCTGAATATAGTAAAGGGTTCTACAAATGTTCCGATATGATGGTGCATCTGCGAACCCATGGAGAGCGACATTTCCCATGTGACCCATGCCATATTTGTGGTGAAGGGTTTGTGATAGGGGAAATATGATCCGTCATATCTCTGCTTCCATTTGTGTGCGAGAAATACAGCAAAAAATTTCAAATCTCCTCCAACTTGAAGGTCTATACCTACACCCACACAAAGGAGAAACCCTACCCATGCCATATTTGTGGTGAAGGGTTTGTGATAGGGGAAATATAATCTGTCATATCTTTGCAATTAATGAGAAAAAGAAGGATGTGAAATGCTCCCACTGCAACAGGTGCTTTGCTATCAAAGGTTCCCTCAAGTTGCACATCCAAAAGTGTAACTGGCTCATTTTTCCTACCTGCAAGAATACCTTTGAGTTTGAGGAGATCTTTGAACAGCACAAAACTGAGTGCCCTGGACCAACCATTTTCCATAGTTCCTCTCTGATGGGCCAAGTGAAGAATAACTCATCATCACCTGTATCTGATCAAAAGAGAACCCCTGCAAAGAGTCTCTTGCTCAATCCTGCTCCAAAAAATGTTTGTGAATCACCTTCAGTGTTTTTTCCTGCTACCTGGAGCAAGAGATTAAATCCTGCCAATGTGGAGCTAACATCTGTCTATGAGAAGTTTGTGGACGACCTCCTTTCTAATCCTGATTTTTAGGTTGCTGAATGAGTCAAACTAGAAGAGGCATTGAGACTACTGCTGGATGAGTGGGAGGAAAACCTGGAAGAAGAGGGAGAAGTGGAAGACACTGTGGACAAAGTGGAAGTGGAGCTGGATCAAAAAGAAATTCTGATCCATGAAGAATAGATACTGTACTAAATTCATAAAAACTATAAGTAATCTAACTTTGAACAAAAAATAGTTAGTAGTAAATATTATACATTTGTTTTGTGGTAGCAACGATGGATGTTGTACAAAGTACAATGCACTTAGTCGATAATTATAAAATACAGTTAAAGGATGGAGTTTTATGTGGAAGGAATGATCATGATTGGCATAACAAATGTTACATCTTGATCTAATAATTTTTATTTCTGGTTTATTGATTCCAAGCGAAGCAAGGAATCAGGTCTACTCAGCAAATTTGGCATCTGTCTGTCACAAAACTCAGTCAACTATTTTTTCTGAAATGACTTGTTGGGCTTAGCAAAAAGGAGAGGTGAGAATACTTTGCAGGGGTGTCAAAGTAACATGGATCATCAAAATTGGAAAAAGTAAAGACTTGTGATAGAAAAGAGAAATTTTATTTTCTATTCCAAAAAAGCTTGAAAACATGTGGCTAAGTGATAAAAGTAATCTATGTGGTATGTTCTGTGGCAGCTCTAGTGGAAGCTCAGTATAACACTGTGTGTACAAGAAAACTTGGGAAAGGTGAGAAAGTAAGTCGCCCAGCTTTGGAGAGCCTATACTCATTTTTAGTGGTGTACAAACATTTCAGGAGTAGTTTTCAGCTTGTAGTGATAAAAATAGGGAATAAAAACTGATTTTTTTTTAAAATTGAAGAGTATTATAATTTTTTGGAAGCTCCTGGTCCCACTTTGACAGCTGTGTGGCAGCTCTTTGCACCAGAAAAGAAGGAAAAAATAATTAACTGAGTATACCAACTGCAGAGTCCAGCACTCCTTTCAATGAAGTAAAAACAAATTGTAACAGGACTCTAACCACTATGAACTATGATCAACATGAAGGATGCATAATGTCATTGTTTAAGACTTGTGCCATGTGCTTTTCTAAAGCAAAACTCTATCAGTTATATTAAAAGTTTTCCGCAAACACTATGAGCCAAATGGGCATTAATTTCTGACAATTTTTACTTAGGGGGAGAGTGTTACAGATTATCATGCCAGTCTTAGAATGCATGCATAATATTGTAAATTTGGTGAACATCTGAATGATACTCTGAGGGACAGACTTGTCTATGGTCTCCAACAGAAAATAATTCAGCAACACCTCCTTTCTGAAGTTGATCTCATATATTCGAAGGCAATAAAAATTGATAGAACTATTGAGACTGCCAATAAAGGGATAAAGGAGTGTGTGTGTGTGTGTGAGTGTGTGTGTGTGGGTGGGTGTGTAGGTGTGTGGGTGTGTGTGTTTTCGTGTTGGTATGTTCATGTGTGTTTTTGTGTGTGTATGTGTGTATGATGTGTGTGTATGTCTCTTTGTCTATGAATGTGTGTATTTATGCGTGTGTATGTATGACTGTGTGTGTTTGGGTGTGTTCATGTGCATGTGTCGGTGTGTGTTTGTGTGGGTGTATTCATGTGTGTGTCGGTGTCTGTTTGTGTGCATATTTGGGTGTGTGTGTTTGTGTGTCTGCCTGTGTGTGTGTGTGTGTGTGTGTGTGTGTGTGTGTGTGTGTGTGTGCATGCTTGTGTGTGCATCTGTCAGTGCATCTGTTTGTATGTGTGGGTGTGTTGGTGTGTGTGTCTATCTGTGTGGATGTGGGTGTGGGTGTGTGTATGCGTGTTAGTTAGGCAGAAATAGCCATATTTGGTGGCTCAACCTGACCATCCCTAAGCATGAAGATTTTTTCCCCAATGACAACATGTAACATAGACTCACTGTGAGAAATGTGGTCTTGGCTCTCCTGGGCCACCTGCTGCAAAGCAGCTGTGGATATGGCATTCTCAGCTCCCCACCCACCCCAAATCTGGACATCAAAGCTGAGGGTTATCTGTAAGGAGGGAGAAACAGAGAAAAGCAACCCCCCAGAAATGATCATCCCATAATTAGTCCATTTTGGTTGTTGTACTTTAGTGTGTGGGCTTGTTTTTTCAGGTGTGTTTATGGGTATGTGTATAAAATTATGCATTTACCTAATCACACTTAATTTTTATTACTATTCTTTCACATAGAACAGAAGAAAGGAAGGTATAGGGGCTACTTAATTGTAGGAGTTGCAAATCTGTATTAGCCAAATTTTTGGTAATTACTAATATGACTGTAAAATACTTAGGTGTTCATTTGATCACATAGAAAATTTGCACTTTCCGATCTATAAGTCATAAGACATGTCCTCCAGCAAGATATTTACTCCCATAAGACATACATTCCCATAAGACATGTCCTCCTGAAAGACAAGCCCTCCAGTAAGGCTTTCCCTTCAGTAAGACATGTCCTCCTGTAAGACATATCTTCCTATTAGATTGTCCTTCTACATGGCATGTCCTCCAGTAAGATATGTCATCCCTTAAGACAAGTCCTTCAGCAAGATATGTTCACCCTTAAGATATGTCCATCTGTAGGATAACTTTCAACCTATAACAACAACATTCCATTATGCACTACTGTACTTGTTGCTCCATGCCACACAATGTGCACTATTTTTCTAAAACTCCATTATGTAGACCAGAATACTCCAGGCAAACAAACACATTAGAATATGACATATCTGAAGAAGATCTTTCTCACCTACATAATAAGTCTTCCCCTATGATATGCCCTACTGAGTGATATTATTCCCCTTAACACACACCATCCGATATGATATTGCCTCCTGTAATACATGTCCACTCCTAAAACATACTTTTTCCTAATACTTATAATCCCATAAGATGTGTACTTCTACTAGACATGTTCCCCAGTAAAACATGTTTTTCAATAAGACATTGTCTCTGGTTAGACATTTTCCAGTAAGATATGTCCTCCCATAGGAATGTCCTTTCATAAGACATGTCCTCTAGTATGACAATTTCTTTACCACAGCCCTCCTTTGTTGGGCTTGGCCAGCAACGCTCTCAAAGGCAGCAATGCGTGCTTGTATATAGTAATACAAAATATTTATAAATATTTATAATTTTCCCAAATACTATGGAAACCAAAAAAAAAAACCAAACTAAGAAATATATAGAGGCTCCTGAATAAAACATGAAAATTTGGAGGTTTATTATCTAGAAACTTGGCATAGTGTGCATAAAGGCTGGTTCACAATACCATGATAGCTCATGGTTTTATTCTAGCCTGTCACCTACTATCTTGCCACTAATTTATAAACATCATCCATTATCCTCTGCTATTTCAAATGTTACTAAATGGTACTTGACATTGGAATAGAATGTGATTCTAATCCAATATCTGTTCCAGTGAGTCTAACCAATAAGATATTTTAAATATGAACATGCCTCACAGATAGTGGAGTTCACTGCTGGCTTAAAGTCCAGTTAGAGGGGTATTTTTATGAGCTAAAATTCTGGAATTGTGGACTGAGCAGATAGTAGGAGATGCTAAGGATGGAATGGAGACTAAAGGAAACAGTGAGAAATGTGATTTAACTTCATATTGTGAACCATCCTTTAGTGTTTTATAATGCCAATGATAAAGGACTGGTCAACCCTAAATAAGAGTGCTAAACAACTCTCTAATATATATATTTGACACATGCACCCACACCAGCACTACCTGTACTCATTCTATTTATATCACATGCTGACATACTGCGGTCCTACAACTTGAGTTTCCCAATGTTTTAGTAATTGTAATTACCCTGGTCCTAATGCCTTTCTACCATTCTGTGTATTGTTGTGACTCACACAGCAACCATTTTCTTTCCACATGGCAGATGTATGCTCTTCTCTAAAAATAGAAATGGTTAACTGCCAGACCACTCTATGTTGTGAATATTTGTTGCACAGTGATGAATAAAAATGGATTAGAGTCTATGTGTTTTTGTATCATTTGTGATACAGAATTTTTCATTTCAAGATTATCATTTCGAAAAATCGATCGGCCCAGCCTTATCATTTCCGTTAAAGAAGAACCCCCATAGAACTAGTTGGGGCAGATGAGATCTTATATCCTTAGCCAGTTAAAGGGATGAGGCTGGTAACTTATGTACCCACTTACTGATATTAATAGCTATATGGTGTGCTCTAAATTAATCAATATATGCCTTCAATGCTGTTGTAATGTTTAACATTCAATCCTACCTGATTTGTTTGAGCAATCAGAGTGCTATCATTAATACATGTGTACTGTGTAAGAACTTATCAAAGAAGTTGATTACATAAGGGAAAATGAATGAAAACTATAAACTCATCACTTTTATGAATCTAGGAAATCTGTTAACATGGTGAGTGCACTACAGATCTTGTCTCAGAAGAGAAGATCCATTATTACTATTTTTTGAAATGGGTGGCATTTCCACTCTTATCTGGACATTTTTTGTCCCTCCATCTACTTTCCTTTGATTGATATTCAAAGAGGACCTTAACATCAAATTCGATTAACAACTTCAAATGCTGATAAATTTTGGACCATACCCCATATGGTAGTGGATATGTGCTCAAAAGGTTGTTCTCTCTCTGTGTGCTTTAAAATAATGAAGATATAGGGAGGAAGGACGGTGGTATAGCAACTGAGGAACAAAAGTATTGTAAGGGAGAGATAGTTTTCCCAAAAACTCAAGGTTAATATTTGAGTCCACCACAAAGTGCTTTCATACTACAATGCTTTACCAGTGTGATAGCTGAATATAATTTTTTTTTCACTCTTTTATGGACAAATTAAGGCAACTCAAGAAACACTAACCACTAGATATTTGAAAGTGTTCACAGTGAAATTAGAGTGTTTGGAATACTACCCTACACCCTCCCATTTGACAACACTACCTGCCACTGTAACTGGACCTATTCCCAAACTTTTTCTTTTTAAGCACAGAGAGAGATATCTCCTTTGGGTATTAGACCACTTTTATGGTGATATGGTTCAAATCTTCAAGTCCTCCTTAGAATAACCTAGTTTCAGTGGTACAATTAGAATGCATTATGTGAAGATAGAGAATCAAAGAGTTTAAATTATATTTGCAGATATACCAGGCGTTGCCTGGTGTATGAAATACCTGCATAGGGAAGTGTAGCCTGTCACATGTCCCTACCAGAGTTAAGTTGTGTGTTCGTGCCTCTTAGTTGAGGTCTTCAGGTCCATGAATTTAACCGTTTGCCAGATGAGGACTTTTAGAATTCTTTATATTTTTAACTTCCATTGGAATAGTGGCTTCCCCAACACACACACCCATATACACTTCACTGTTCATTCATGTGTGTGTGTTTGTGTGTGTGTGCATGTGTGTGTGTGTGGTGTGTGTTCGTGCATGAGTGTGTGCATGAGCTTATGCATGTTTGTGTGTGCATGTGTGTGCATGTGTGTGCTGCCCCTGCCTGCCATTTCCATAACCGCACCAAACACTGACATCATTCTCTTTTCCATCCTTACTTCTCTCTCCCTAAATCTTCCTCCATCTCCAACTCTTTCTCCCTGGTCTTTATCTCCATTTCTTTCTGAAACTTCTTGTTCTGCTCATCCCTCTCAGCAGCATGTTCATTTGCCTGCTGAAAGATTTGTGCCAGCTGCACCAGAAAACCTTCATCAGAGTGCTTTCACTAAATTAGCAGCAATGCAAACCCAATGCACACCTTTTTTTCTTGCTGTGACAGCATCCCTATGGGAAGTATTGATTGTGGAGAGAGAACTGCCAGTATAGACAGAACTGTTTGCTGAAAAAAAAACATGTTAAAAACAAAAACAAAACACAACTTAATTGACATCTATCGTGTTTGGCTAAATGTACCTTCCTTTCCAACTGGTGCAGATGGAACCTGAGATGTTCCAGCTTACTCAACATCACAAAAACCATCTTCAGTTGAAAGTCCTTGATCAACATATAAAGGTTTGATGAAATGCAAATAATTTTTTCCCTTTACCAGCAGTGAAAACAGACCTTCCTCTGCATCTGGTGGATTTTCACTCATTGTATATTGTGAGTGAGAACCACCCCCACTATCAAATAGTAGGTGGACAGGAGGCAGCCAGAGTCCCCAAGATAGCATCAATGGTGCCATAATGTGGGCAGATAATCCTGCTCCCTCCAGACATTTTGTTTGCATTCTTAGTCTAAATAAAGTAACTTTAAGTATTATCTGCAGTTGGAACATTCAGGCATGACAGCTTTATAAAAATAGCTATTACTACTTTACCTTCCTACATCTTTATGTAAGGCTTTTATCCTTGTTCTGCACCGCTGCCAAGTATGGTTCACCCCTTGGTCAGCCAGTGTAGTGCAACCTTCTTGTGCACATTCCTTTTTCTACACATTCCTGTTACTGCTTACTCCATCTAGCTGACTTCCAACTAGTTGACTTCCAATGCCTGCAGCTCCCCAGACTCCTAATGAAGCTACGGTCTCCTCATTGCTCCACCCAGCTGACATCTTCAAGTCCGAAATAAACTTTGCATTATTATACTTGAAGAAATTCTAGTGGCAAATCAGGATTCAAACTACCAACTGTGGAGGTTTAGTTGAATCAGGATTGAATCTTACCCAAGAAAAGAGGAATGTAGTGTGGACAGGATTGGGATGATCTAATCTGGATTAGATGTCATTATTACTAGAGTGTGGATGGGCCTTAAGATACCCTAAATGATGTCAGTAAAACTGTGAGGCACACAATCTTGTACAAAGTCCAAATAAGTAGGCATGTACGCAGAGGCTTGTGGGATTGCATCCCCATGTGGCTTCTTGTTTAGTTTCTGTTCCCCCCTCTTTTTTCCCTTTTGGTATCGCTATTTTTTCATATAAAAATTGATTAAAGAAATATTGTGTTGCTAATTATAGAAAAAGAGAGAAAGGAAATATAAAAAAAGTTAAATATATAATTGTTAAAAAATCACGACCTACTTCCTAACGCAGGTTTTTGACCAACACACTCTATTCATTCTGTACCTCTCTAACTGCTACACTCCATTGTCTATAACTATTGCTGGACTGCTGCACTATCTACCATATACCCTGTGGTTAAGAGAAGAGGGATGATGGATGGGGGTGAGTTGCTCCCCCAACAGGCAAGCCCTTCAACATGAAAACGACCTCTCTGGCACCAGTAATGTAGTCTGGGGTACATCCCCTCAAAGGTAAATTGACATAGCATCCCCAAGCAGAAAGAAGTTTGTGCATGATCCTGGAATGGACATTTTTCTCTTCCCCCCCCCTTCCTCCCATGCTCCTTTTACCTCCTTTTTTTCTTCTTCCAAATATCCATTTTATTAGGTATGGCATTCATTCCCCACTGGTCATTTTTTAACTCTTATTCTTCCCCCCTTCCACTCTTCCTCTTTACATTTTCTTTTTCTTTCATTCCCCCTCCCCCCCCCCCCCCCAACCTTTCAAATTTTCTTCCTATTA
The DNA here is from genome assembly GCA_963969325.1 of Lycopodina hypogea. NCBI lineage: Eukaryota > Metazoa > Porifera > Demospongiae > Poecilosclerida > Cladorhizidae > Lycopodina > Lycopodina hypogea. The sequence continues at coordinate 1,113,633 of OZ017791.1, read as the reverse complement.
GAATAATTTTTAAGGACTTATTGAGTTCATCCCGACCAAACTTACGGGGTCAGTGGAGGTTATCCTACAGGGTGGTCAATAATTAACAGAAATCCCCTCCACCTTCCCTAAAAAGTGTAAAGAAAATTTTTGTGTTCAATAATGCTGCAAAAGAAATTCAACCTGGCTGATAAATCTTCAGTATTTGTATTATGTATTATGTTTGAGTGACTCTATTATTCAGCATTCAGTAATTGTTATCTTATCTGGGCCCAATCCATTTTCTGATATATTTTATTTTCTTATATACCAGATCTCAGTATGATTATGAAAAAAATTGGTATCAAGGAGTGCTCTACAGCAGATGGCTTTGGATGTTGGCTATTTGACTCAAGTGGGACTAAGCCCATGTCACTCTCAGTCTTGAACTGTGTGCATGCCAAATTTGAGGTCTCTAGGTCCTAAGGTTTGTCCCAATTACCTTTTCTTCTTGTAGAATTGTTTAGCCTCACATGTCTTCATGAAAAGATGTTGCCTAGTTGCCAAAAAAATTTTTTGGCTTTCAATCAATCCTTAGTGTAAGATGTGTCATCATGAAGATTAGGTTCATTTTGAAAGCTGCTACAATGGAAAAGTGTGTACACAGAAATATACATACACACACGTATGCAAATATTTTTAGTTTGTCATACCTTGAGGGAGAGGTGTGGCCAGTTGGAACCCAGTCTATGTTCATCCAAGAGTTATGATGGGTATTCACGGCAAGTTTCATATCTCTAGGTCCAAAGATTTTTCCTATGTACCATTTTTGGCAAGTTTAATCTAACACTCTCACAGGAACATCTGTGGGGTTAAAGATCATCCTTTATGCTGGCCCAGCTCCACCAATTTTGGAATTTCAGCCCAAAAAGGGGGTGTGGCAAATATTTGTGGATAAAAAAATCCATAATAACCATTTAATATGCTTATCTAGTACAAAGTACATCATAAATTGGAAGAACACAACAATTGAGGTAAATTTATGCAAAAGTATCAAGACATTAATGCAGATTTCGTTTTTATGAACTAATTCATTACCTCATGGCTACAATGTTTGTTAAACATACAGTGTCATTAATTTGTTAAATTTATCTTATTACATTGTTCAAAGGAAGTCAGTCTCAACATGACATTGCACTAGCTGATCACTCAACTAGCAATATTTGTAGCTGCCAAAACCAGTGGAATATTCATTTGATTAGTTTTTATTTGGCTCCTTAATTAACTTAACTCAATCAACAAGATCAGCATCAATCATAAATATATTTTTGTTAGGGGATTTTAATATACATAACATTATTGGCTTTTGATCAAAGGATCCGTTGATAGGTATGTGGAGATGGCAATGATTAACAACACCAGATACAGCCAGCACCAGATACAGCCAGGTAAACTAGCCCATTGGTAAAAATACCAGTTCCTCTAACCATGCTCCTATTTTCCTCAAAATATAGAATATGATCCTACTCCTTGCCCCCCTCCACCCCCAACTGCTACTCTGTGCCCAATAATAGCTCATTTGATATGCAAGCCTTAAATCTGTGTTCCTGGTTACTTTGGTCCATTTTTAATTTAGTAAACAATTTATCATCATAAAAAGATCACTATGAGGGTGATACAAGCATACAACCACCTATCCACTCAGAAAACATGGAATATGTATTTTACTAGCAAAAAGTAATGTACTTAAAAAAAAAAAGGCTTTTTAAAAAATGAATTTTTACAAACCAAAAAAGAAGAGAAAATAATAATTAAATTTATTCAACTTGAAACTAGGCTAAGATAATTTTTTTGGATTGATTTTTCTCCCTCTTTTTTTCTCCTTTTCTTTTTTCTCCCCCAAAATGGTCTGGGGCCAATATCTAACTGGTTGGACTGGTTGGACTATTAACACCAGCCATGTGATGTAGGATGGGGATACCTTAAAGATTGGTTTAATTTGGCTGGTGCTTTAACTACATAGTGTAGGCACACAAATACACATATATACACAATAGATGCATACATACATACATACATACATACATACATACATACATACATACATACATACATACATACATACATACATACATACATACATACATACATACATACATACATACATACATACATACATACATACATACATACATACATACATACATACATACATACATACATACATACATACATACATACATACATACATACATACATACATACATACATACATACATACATACATACATACATACATACATACATACATACATACATACATACATACATGCATACATGCATACATACATACAAATATCATATATACATGCATATATACATATATGCATATGTGGCCATGTGTGGTCAAATCAGTCCTATGAGTTATTTTTAAAAAAGAAGTTGAAATATTAATGGAAGATTAGAATGCATGGAAAAATAGGATGGAAAAGTAAAGAAAAGAAATGCCCAGTCCATGAGCCATGGGTTTAAAATTTTTTTTTTATATATACATTTATATGGAAATTAGAATTCCTTTTTCGGGGAGGAGGGGGGGGGGGGGGGGGGGGTGGGGCTATGAACCACCATCAGTGTAGGATGTTGTAGCTGTTATGAAGACCAGGTTTCATTTGGTACAATACTTTGGTGGGAAATGGATGCAAATAAATGTGCAGATATCATACATAAATATGCTTTCCTGTGTGACACACCCAGAGAAAGAGGTGTGGCCAAGTGTGATCCAGCTCATTTTGCTACCACTATCATGATGTGTGTGCATGGCAACTTGCAGGTCTCTAGGTTTAAGGGTTTTTGTCCAATTAAATTTTTTGGACATTTTATCCGGATATAACCCCAGAAAGAGGTGTGGCTGGGCGATTCAATATATTAACAGGCTAAAAACAGTTCTTGCAGGATGATGTGTCTATTCTGAAGAGAATGTTTCATTTTGCTTGGTACTTCAGTGGTAAGGTGGATACACACATATAAATACATGCACACACATATGAACCAGGAAGAGGTGTGGCCAGTTGTGTCAGTATGGACCTAAAAGTCATTTCATATCAAGCATTTGAAAGAATAAAGAGAGGAAGGCCAAGAAGGAGAGAGGTAGAAATGAAGCAATAAAGAGGGGGTAAGAAGAAAAAATGGAGAAGAATAGAAGGATAGGGAGGCCTAAGACAAATAAATCATATTTGGTTGTACAATGAAACCAAAGAAACAGTTACTAAACTTAGGGTTACTATATATTGGCATTAGGGGCACATAGAAACACTCTACCACAATTGATAAGGTTACCTTTGCTGCAGTTTCTGATGTCTGTCCACACGCAAATGTTGAGGCACACCCCAATAGAGCCAATAGATAGCCAAACTCCTTTCCCATGGCTAGATAAGCTTAACCATCCCTGGGTGAGATAGGATTATTGGTCGGGTTATCACTATCATGTGACTCAAGGGATAACATGATTCTTGCTGTGGTACCTTCCCAGCCATTCTACCTTTAATGAGCCATGAGGTTCCTAAGGGGAAATATTAGAATATTGCTGAAATAATAAGAAATGAATTCAATTTTTGTATTTTCTGTCTATGTGAGTGAATTGTAGTGCTACCATAGTTTTACACTGGAACAGAACAGGCCTAATAAGTCAACATGTGGCAATATATTTTCAGGGCTTTAGTCTTTTGTCTTCTTTGTAGCACTCAAGAAAGCAGTGTGGTCTAATCAGGCTAGTACAGTTGGAAGGAGATCCCATGCTCACGGTTATCCTTCTAGCAGAGAGAAGTACAATGCAGAGTGAGGCAGCTGGTCTAAAACATGCTTAGAGTGTGACTTTGAAGTCATGTTTGAGAAAATGTGGATCAAAGGAATTGCTTGATGTGTTGAATTTTTTTTTGTTTTATGTTTGCATGCATTTCTGAAGTTAGTTCAACATCTGAGCTGTTAAGGAACATGTTTGTGATGTGTGTGTCTGTTTGTTTAAGTATGCGATACTGGAGTGTGCACTGTTGTGTGCATTTGGGTACAGCTGATTTTAAGCATACAATGTTGGGTTCACCTACATTAACGGTCTTTTGTTCCTCTTCAGTTTAATGCACAAAGAAAATGATGAGCACTGTCTTCAGAAATTCAGTTGTTGGAATTGACCTGCTTGAACTACCTCTCCTAAGTCACGGGTTGGCATGATTTCTTACAATCTTCTGGTGACACCAGCAGAAGTCAGTGTGGGCATTCTGTACTGGTATGGATGAATAAGTCATTTTTAAAGGAGGAATCATATTGCCCACCACTGAAGATGTCAGGTTTTTTGTAACACTATTTTTTCACTAAGTTCCTATCAAGGGCTGCCTAATTTGTTGAAAATTGCAACTAGCTAATAGATAATTGTGTAATTTCCAATTCCAATGCATAAAAAAGTGGCCATAAATGGTTTTGTCGCCACAGTTGCTTTGGGGGTGGGGGGTAAGGATAGGACATTCTTCATCTGAATATTAAATATTTTCTCAAAAAGTTGAGAAGGAGCCTACAAATCATTTCTATTTTCAATTTGAATATAATTCCAATCATGAAAGTATTTGTTACCGCAATAGGCAATGATATTCTTTGGCCCCCCCCCCCCCCCCTTTTATTAATATATTAATGGTATTCATAGGCGGGCACCACGCCCACGGTAGAAAAACGTTGCTAAGGAACGAGCTGCAAAATCGGTATGTTTTGCTTTAGTTTTGGTAGAGGAACAGGATAGAAGGAAGCTCTTGACTTCCTTCATAACCCGCTCAGGAATGGAATTAGGGAGCAGTTTGACTGGCCTGGACTGGCTTCCACTCATGAAAGCAAGCGCTGTTTCTAAAAGAAAGACCGAGAGGGAGGATAGGCATAGCGAACCCTACGGATCCAGACAGCCAAGCAGAAAGCCACCTCCAAACCTCATTGACCTGAATGCTCAGCTGGACCCCAAACGGGCACATGCCTACCGCTACCATAACGCCAAGCCGCCTTATACCTATGCAAGGCTCATTATTTTCGCTATCAACAGCTCTGCCTCGGGCCTGATGACTCTCAGTGATATTTATAACTGGATATCGAGCAATTTCCCCTTCTACAAAATTGAGGGAGCGGCAGGCTGGAAGGTGAGAATATTTCTGCTTATCCAGGGCTAGACCAGCTATTTCTTAGCAATGAAGTGCCTCCAGGTTATTGGCATGTTTAGATTCTTCTTATGGAGCAGAGACAGATAAGCCATTAGCTATGTGTTGTGAACCCTGTTATACAACAATTGCAATACAGGTTGATGTTCAAAGCTAGTGAACACCCAAAGGAACAGATGTGAATAAATGAAACAATCTCTTCTTCCATAAGTGGTCTCTATGAACTTGATGTAAGGGAATTCATTTATGGTTACTTGAGAAACATCTGTGGCTGGGCACTTGAAACTGACCACAAGTAAGGGATATCCTGATTGGATATTGCTTGTTCAGTATCCACTGTTCCTTAAAATATGCAATCAGCTGTTTTAATGGGCAGTCATCCAAGGTCTAATATTGATGTGTTCCAGTGTTGTGTGTCTGTGAAAGTGAGTTTGTTCAGAGATGTACATGCAGTGAGTAATGCTCCTTACAGTAGCTGGGAGTAAAATAGCCATAAGCGAAACCTAGTGAAAAATCACTATCAGCTGTAATCACATTCATTGATGTGTTTTTTTGTTTAGAAATATATTTGGATATCTAATGAATTTGATATTTCATATGATAGCCTAAGAATTTCTTCCACAATTTGTGATCACTTAAACACAATAGACTAGAAATCATTTTGAATATTTAATCTCCCAGAGAGTATCTCCCTGACCTCTTTTGCACATGGGCACTGAGGAAGAGTGGAAGGTGTTATGTGTCTTATAATTATTAAGTAGCTACTTTCCACTTACCATGTTTTGATAGAGGTGCTGATGGCAGTAACAATTCCTAACAAAGATTAGCTTATGTTAAACAATGAGCAATGTTGCCCTGTAGACCATACATGTTAGTGTGAAGAATGGTGAATGGACAGGGTAAGCACATTGCAAAGCCATGGTGTGCAATGGAAGATTTCCTCTGTATGGCAGCACATAGCATCTTGCAAGAGGAATCCTTCTAATTGCTATCTCTTAACATCAATGATACCCTCCACCACCACTAGAGAGGCTTGCTTTAGTCAAGTTCAGATTGACTTTGGTCTAGCAGGACAGAAACATGAGGTGTCATTGTGTCAGGTCACATCTAACCTAGTAGATTCCTTACCTAGATAAGCACAGCACACATGTCATGTGACATCCGTGTGCTCATATAGTGCTGAAAGCTGTAGCTGCATGTGTTTGACTACTCTTAGGGGGTGTAACAAGTTTTGTGATTCCAGCAACAATTTTTGGTGTCATACTAAAAGGGGAAGTGATGTGCACATACACTTTGTATAAGTGGGATGAAGCATTCTAGAGAATACCTTCTTGCAATATCAACTATTATTATCATCATTATTATGAAAGTCTCTTTGCAGATATGTCATTGTATTGTCACTCTGGTTGCTGCTACAGGAACAATTCAAGGCATTCTTATCATTTTAATAAAAATTAAAAAAAAAGATAAATAATGGATGAAATATATAATGTAAGAATAATCAAGAAGGGGAAAAAAGTATTTTATTTAATTTTCCTATAAGAAGTCAGGAACAGCTGAAGACTTGTTCAGCCTCTATGGTGTCTATATACAAAATGAACGTAATGGTTGTAAGGGAACTCTCTATGGCCTTTTAGGGGTTGCCATACACACATTTCCCTTGGCATTCCATGGCCCATATGAGGAGTAACTGTAACACCTTATCTTCTTGCACTTGCTCTTCTGTTGTGGAGATTACCTGTCCATGTTGTGGTTTGCTATCTATTTACAGAATTCCATCCGGAACAACTTATCGCTCAACAAGTGCTTCAGGAAAGTCCCTCGACCAAAGGAGGACCCAGGCAAGGTACACAGCTGTTTGGGGTGCAGCTTTTATACCATGATGATGTCATATGTTTACTGTTTGATCAGTGCAAACAGCTCTTGTAACAACCATCTTTGCCATCAACAGTGCACTGGTGGAATGTTGCATCACAATGTGGTTGAATGCAATATGATGCTAGGAGTTGTATGTGTGTGTTGCAGGACACCAACAAGTAGTTTATATGTTGCATGACCCATGCTATTGGTTCACATGTTACATGATGCGTACTAGTGAATTTTGTGTTGCATGACCACTATTATTGGTTTGTGTGTTGCATAAGCCCTACTATTTGCTTGTGTATTGCATACTCCCTCATAGTGTTTCATGTGTCACTTGACCCTTACTTGTTGTAAGTGTGTTGCATGACCCCTACTGGTAGTTCATGTGCTACATGACCTCAACTAATGTTTCATGTGTTACATGAAAGAACATGAAGTATTGTTGGGTTAGTGTTGCACATTTGTAGAACTACTATCTGCTTGTTGCAACATGGCTTCTGATGTTATTCCACATTGGTTTCAGACATATGCCAATTTATTAATCTCTCTCTGTCTCTATTTCTATCTTCCTCTCTAAAGGTAACAGCTGCTGATAAGGTTACTATGTCTGTCTATTAGCTCCCCTCTGTTGGTCCAGCTGCAGGCTCAAGGATTTTGAAGAGTTCATACAGGTTTAGTGAAATGGATGAACTGGTCTGGGCTATTAGCTATGTCTTTCTTGCCCAACTCACCATAACAGCATGGAACTTCTTTTTTTTTACGTACTTAAAAGACATGACTAAAGTCAGTATGTAGACAACCTTGTCTTAGCTATTGTGTTTACCATGAGGTATGGTAAATTTTTGGAGCTTTGCTACTCAGTCATTTACTATACCTGTGTTTGTGCCACTCACTGGTAGCACTAGTGGTTTCTGCAGTGCTACAGAGGTGGGTATAAAATGGGAACATGGACAACTTTGTCTTCTGTGTTCCCTTTTTGTGTGCTCATGTTGTGTGATTATGTTGTGTGATCATGTTGTGTGATCATGTTGTGTGATCATGTTGCGTGATTATGTTGTGTGATCATGTAGTGTGAATATGTCATGTTATCATGTGAGATCATATTGTGCAATCATGTAGTGTGATAATGTTGTGTGATCATTTTGTCTTATCATGTTGCATGATTGTGTGTGATGATGTGAGATCATTTTGTGCAATCATGTAATGTGATGATGTTTGTGATCATATTGTTTGATCATATTGTGTGATCATATCGGGTAATCATGTAGAGTGATCATGTAGTGCAATTACGATGTGTGATTGTGTGAGATCTGGTCATATAAACATGTGCGATCATGTTGTATGATCATGCTGTGTTATCATGATAGATCATAATGTGCAATCATGTAGTGTGATAATGTTGTGTGATCATATTGTGTGATATTTTTGTGTTATAATGTTACATGATCGTGTGTGATAATGTGAGATTATGTTGTGTAATTATGTAGTGTGAGGATGTTTTGTGATCAAACTGTGTGATCATATTGTGTGATCATGTAGTGTGATTATGTTGTGTGATTGTGTGAGATCTGGTCGTATAAACATGTGTGATCATGTTGTGTGATGATGTCATGTGATAATGTTGTGTGATCATGTAGTGTGATTATGTTGGTTGATTGTATAAGATCTGGTCATATAAACATGATGTTGTGTGATCATGTAGTGTGATTTTGTTGGTTGATTGTATAAGATCTGGTCATGTAAACATGTGTGATCATATTGTGTGATCATATGAGAGCATGTTGCATAATTTCTTATGCAATTATAATGTGTGATCATATTATGGGATAATTCATGTGAGTATGTTGTATGATCATGTTGTGCAATCATGTAATCATGTTGTGTTTTCATATGTGAACATGTGTGATCATAATGTGTAATCATGTGTGATCATATGGTGTGATCATGTTATATGATCATGTTTTGAGATCATGTATGTGATCACATAATGCAATGTCATGTTGTCTTTGGGCAATCATGAGGTGTGATAATAATGTGTGACCATGATGTGTAATCATGTTGTGTGATTGTGCAAATTTTCCAAATGCAACCATTCCTCTGATTAATTTAGCAACATGTATATTTTATTTTTTTGCAGGGTTCCTACTGGGAGATTAACCACAACCCCTTGCTGGTCAATAGTGACTGCATATTGTTGCCTGGCTTTACACGGAAGAGACAGATGAATGAAAGCGTGAGTGCTGAGAGACAGTGGGTATGTTCAGTGGACAGGGGTTGTGGTGAAATATAAGGGATATCAAGAAAAAGGTAGAGATAGTGTAACCTGAATGGGTAAGGTAGCCAGTAATAGAAACATAGTGAATATTCGTCAACAGAGAGAGTTCCTAATTTTACCATCATTCACCTGTGAGGCGCTGCCAATTGAGGCTAAACTTACATGTGAAACAAATATATTATTCAGAGAGTCATGTTGTAATCAAATAAGTTGTAGTCTAATGGTATCAAGGTGGTGTTGTCTAGCTATTGTAACTGAATACAAGATTACAGGGTCATGTTGGTGGTGTTGCCCAAATGGCTGAGAGAGACTCATGTTATATCACTTAGACAGTGTCTCCACTGCTCTCATTTCCTTTCAACAACTAAAGAATTCTGAAGTGAATCCACAGAAAGTGAAGGGAAGGTGTTTGGTGTAGGTGGTAATCTGTCTTGGATACAATTTTCTCATGTGTAGGATGGGGTTATGATATTTTTCATAAAAGCTTATGGGTTGCGTCACCCTTACCCAGAATAAAGACCGCTTCTCACTAACTTGTCTCCACTATTTCTTTTGTACACAGTGGCATATTGCTGACTCCAGTCCATACTACCTGCCTATGATGATCAGGAACTTCCCCAAATAGTTTGTGGTGTTTGTTTATAGCTAGCTGTTGACAATAGATTGTTGCTATCTCCTAACAAATACCATGAACAATGGAACTACAGGAATGTCAAATATATCATTAGTTTGTTTGCAAGTTCTCGTAAACAATTTGAAGCAGTTTGAATCATACCTTTCTTAAGTTGGCTCCACACTATCCCATTTAGATGAACTGGTTTCAGAGTGGAAGCATGGATCTTGATGCCACACAGTATTGTAGGTAGTGGTAAGATCAACCAGAATCGGTCTGGCCTGATTACCATTCTCAAATCTGTCCTCGATGTCATTGGTCAGTTTAACTACTTGGTAGGTGGTACAACATCCATGTCAGAATCCACCTTGTTCTTCAGGCAATTAAGTTTGGCCAATAGGATCCATTCAAAGATCTTGTATGGGACTCACAGCAGCGATATCGTGTTGTAGCACCTAAGATTATCAGTGGGCTTGTTTGGTTTGGCATGGCAATACAGTGGCTCTCCTCCAGATCTTCAGTATGGCCTGGTGGCTCAGATAAGTTGAGTAGAATTTCTTAAGCCAAGCCAGGCATTTGGGGCCACAGTCATTCGAGAATTCACGTCGGATGTTATCGGGACCCTGTGCATCACCACTTTTGACTCAATTAATAGCTGAGAAAAGCTCTTTGATGAAAAATGGAGCTGACAAGAGGGCATCTACACTGGGGCACTCCAGAACCTATTGTTCTATTACTTCACAGAGAGATTGTGTTCCTCAAATGCCTCTCTGAAGTATCCATTGGCTAGAAGCTGGTGGGCAATAGAGTTAACTGTGACAGAGCAAGACTTAGGATGGGAGCTGGGCCTGTAAGATGATTAAAAGTCTAATGCACTAGTCTGCTGGAGTGAATAAAGTCTACGCCATGGACTGTGCCTTCCCAATAAGGTCTATGTTTTGCATCAAGGCATTCCATGAGGTCAATGACTTTGGTGGATGCCTCTTTGCTGTTTATTGCAGTAGAAAAAGCATCATAGCATTGGCCACATTCCTCGTCTCAGGTAGGGATGAAGTGACAGTGGAGAGCCTGTGTAATGGTTTTCTTCACTGCCCTGAGAAAAATGTTACAGATGTATTTGTAAGACTTTTCCAGGATAGCTGAAACTGTATTTGGTAGTCGATTGATGTTGGAACGAATGAGGTGTGTGAACCTATTCAGCCTAGCCTTGCGAAAATTCCACCTCTTCTCGGTTCAGCATGGTACGAGTCTAATTAGATTGTTTGGGTTAATAAGCTATGGTCTGTGCTATGACTATAGAAAGGGACCAAGGATGGGCTGCTCTGACAAAGGTCCATTTATGTTGGCAAATACAAAGTCAGAAGTAGTTGTTGTTTTCCATCTGCCGGAATAGAAACTGTACACTTGTTTACGATTGAAGAGCTGCTGGACAACAGTAACTGAAACCCAAGTTTCAAGTGCTATAAAAACTGGATTAGTAGAACAATAGGTTTGTACACATTCACTACAGCACTGTCCTCGATTACAATGGCTGCCCATTTAACTTTCCAGTCCTGATGGGATGACACTATAAATTTCTAATTGGCGGATTTCCTTACAAATGTGCCAATCATGTGGATGCTGCTGGTGATAATAGCAGCCAGAGTGTATACATAGATCTTCAATTTGGAGATATCCTGGGAATAGGCTTCCAGCAGGAAGATTGCTGCTGCCTTATGCTCCCACGTCAAGCATTTCACAATGGCACATTTGGCTAAATTAAGAATAACCACATTTTGCTGCAGCAGTGTCACACAGGCCTGTATGATAGCAGGAACTGTCCAGTCTGAAGAGGGCTCATACTTGGGGTCAGATTTTAGAGTTCCTCTAGCTCTTCAAGACATGCCAGGGCAAAGGGTTTATTCTTTTAACACACCTGAGGCACTTTTTTAAGTGTTGTCATTTGACCTGCTTGATACAGGTTATCAGGACCCACCATGTGGAGGTTGACAACATGAGTGCTTTTTCTGAAACTAAAACCTTACTGGTATTTGTGCACCAAGTTTTTGACTATCATCTTACAATGCTGCCATGTTATCTGATACACCAGCTCAGGAACTAGGTTTTTCAGCTATTTTTTTCATAAACTAAGTAATGCATCACCACTGATTCAAGGGAAGCCTGAATAGTTTCCTACACCCATATGCTTAGGAAGCTTCAGTTTCAGAGCCATAGTAAGTATATGAGCAGCATTCCTTGGCTGAGCAGCAGTGATCCGAGCAGCAGTTATCCAAGCAGTGCAGCAGTAATCCCAGCTGCAGTGATCTAAGCAGGTGTTATATAAGCAGCAGTGCTTGGCAGAAAAGTAATAGTCCAAGTGGTGCTGATCCTAGCACAAGTGATGGGTCCATTATCAGCTGCATTCACAAGATACCCCTCCCTCTTACTACCCTGAGTTTTTGACCACCTTCTTCAATAGTTTCAACCAGACCCCAACTAAGGTATTTCCTAAATCCACACAAACTACTCCCTCTCAAAACCCCCCTCCTAACAAATCACTAAACCAGTCTCAATTGAAATGATTAAATTGTATTAATATATTCTTCAATCAATACTATTATGAAGGAAAAAAATTACTCTTACAGATGTTGCATAATAGCTTCTTTTTTTAAAAATAGTAGTGCTATATTTTGAGGTTAGTTATAGGGAGGGTTAATGGGATTGGGTAAATTCAAGGTAATCATGTTTGTAACCTCTGGATACTCTTCACCAAAGATCTCACAGAAGTTGTGGTGGGTAACATATACTGACAGAATGTTTGTAATTTTGTGCAGCTTGAAATCATTTTGCTTGAGGAAGCACCTCCAATGTCCTTTTAGCCATCCATAAGCATTCTCCACAACCATCCCAGACCTGCTCTGCAAACAGTTATAGTTCTTCCGTCCTTGTGTGGAATGCCCATTGTCAGGATGAGGTTCCCTGAGCCAAAGGGGAAATGGTATATGCTGGATTGTCATGAATGACCACAGGTATCTGCACAGTATTTTATATATACACCTATAATATGGGTACAAGAATCCACGATGATATATTTTATGGACAAAACTTGGCATCAAATCCAAAAAAAAACTTTTTTTTTCAACCTGGGAATTCAGTGGATAATCCAGGTTTGTTTCAGAGGTTTCCATGGGAACCCCTTATTGCTGGAGCAGTCGACACATTTAAAATTTTCAACACACAATTTCTGAATTTTCACAGCCACTACGAAGTTGATAGGGTGAGAGTTATTTTGTTACTGCTAGCTCCACTCAGCTAATACAGGATAGCTCAATTAGAAGAAAGATTGATCATTCCAGAATTAGTTAATGCAAGTAGGCCCACCTCACTTTGTAGGAAGATGGAGCACTGATTGAATTCAGCCCAAAGTTTATTCCATGTCTTCAACACTTCTACAACCTCTTACAACTGATCACCCTGATATATATATCCAGACACATCGGGGCAGTGAGAAATGTGGTACTTGCATGACATGCTTCTCTGACATTACTCTACAGTAGACCATCCAAGACCAATCATTTCTGAGATTGTCTGATATTCAAAGTATGTTGCTAGCTTATAAATGGTGACAGTAAGTCTAGCCTTGACAGACACAGGTGACCTCGGTTGAGTGACCTACAGTGTATATCATAATTTATCATGCCATTCAATATCTTTTCTACAATATAGTCAATCTATTACCTGTGTCCTCAATATGTGAATGGATCATTGTGCATAAATAAGTGTGTGGCCTTGGGCATGTGCAAGTAGTCTGTTCTTCAACCCATTTTACACCTTATCCCCTTTATTACCTGCTCCCACCACATTCTCCCACCACTCAGTGGACCGAGGTCTACACCATAGACTTCTTTTTTGGCTTGGATTAAATGTACGTGCTAGACTCAAGGCCATTACCCTATAAGGAGTAGAGAAAAGGAAAGTTCATAACTGTAGCTGTTTTAGAAGTATGAATGACTAACCCTTCCATAATCCAATTTTATCTCTCTATAGCAAGGACACTCTCAAAAGCTCATTCAATTATCCTCTTCCTCCTTCCTTCAGTTGGTGATCCCTGTACTCTCTCATAATTTTTTCTCTTCTCCTCCTTTCTACACCCTGATTGAGTCCTATGCAGCTCTATTCTGAGTGGGCAATATTCATAGTAAAAAACAGCAGCAACAAGAGTGGCATCCAGTCATGGCTAGATATTAGTTTCTACTGGATAACAAGAGCAGACCAGCACTACCACCTGTGGCAAATAATTACTATAGTGCATATTATAAAGTAGTGTTCTACACCAGACAAAAGTTGTTTAGAACACTTAGATGAGGTTAAGGTTGTGGTAAGATTTACAAATTTGGGATTTCTTTTAATAGAAGTATTTAGTTGTTACCACATGGTATCCATATGCTAACTTTGATGTTTCCAAGCAGAAAATAATTAGTTAGGATTCCATTCTTGAGAACAATTGGTGTATGTTCCTATCACCCCCACCCCACCATTCGGAATATCCCTAGACCAGTGTGAGTGCCACAGGTAATTATAATTTTGTGGCTATGCATGTGACTACAGAGTGTTTTTCACATGATAGTTGATGTGTAACTAAAGGTGAGTCAACTTTGAGAAGTGACTTATTATTTACCAGTGTGGACAGATTTCATCTAGATTCTAATCACTTCCTTTAAACTGATTAGGATCTAGACAATTTTTTGGTTCAATGAGAACAGGCCTTTAAATACAGTCACAAGAGTGTTACATTTAGAAACCGTCTCAGGGAGGGGGAAGACAAATGGAGGAATCTGGAATTTGTGGTGGGAGGAGCATGATTGTAACAGATGTTACTTTCACACATGCTGTATAGGGGTCAGGGTACGCATGTGTGTGGTTAGTGTGTGTGTTTATTCTAAGATTAATTCTGAAGCATTTTGTGGCAAACACATGAACATACATGCACATGCACACACAAAGTGTATTTTGACCCCCTGTATGATGTGTGTGCGTGTGTGTGTGCATGTGCGTGTGTTTGTGCGTACATTTGTGTGAAACTTTGTCACATCTATAACCACCATGTCCTCCCTCCCCTTACAATCCAGATTAATCCGTTATCCCCATCCCTCCCTCACCACCTCCTCCTTGGACTATTTCCATAATGAAGCTTCTAGTGGTACCAGTATTTAACACTTGTAATCCAAGGTGTTAATATTGTAATTATCACTAATCAGAGCTTATGCAAAGGTGTAAAACATGTGACCACAACACTCCCGGTCCTTGCACCCCCATCCCTGTTTGTGTTCAGACTTTAGTTTCATTTTGGAGCATGAAGAAAAGAAATCCAATGAAGGAGGGAGGATAGACTAACCATAGACCTAGCCCTGGCCGTTAAAGGCCATCTTCTCTCTCATCACCTGGGAGCTCCACACTGCACATATAGTCCACTTGTGTGAATACTCATTCTCATTACCTTCTCTGTAATATATTGTGGATTCTGTTCAACCCTCATTCCCAAAGGGAATCAGCTTGCTTGAATTTTTTAGTTCATTTTTTTTTAGGTTTATTGAAAAATGTTTCAATTTGGCAGTATTTCACATGAAAGGACAGACTATTAGCAGCTGTTAGTTGGCCTGGTATCAGGTATTACATAGAAGAATAGTAGTCCCTATGCTCAGGAGCTTTGTATTTAAGTTGAAAGATTAGAAGACAACATAAATATAAGTAAAGCATGACTTAAATATTTTCCATTCCAAATGTTTAACCAATATGTACTTTAGAAATGAACCACACTACTTAATACCATGGATCTCTGGGCATTTATTTAAAAAAAAATGGGTGTGAATAATTAAGCTATATTGTTTATTTGGAAGATTGTGGAATGAATACATCATCTTAGGACAAAAAAGTGAGGTTGACATATTAAAATTTCATAGTGCAATGGTTCTGTCTTCCTCTATCCCCTCCCCCCCCCCCCCTCATTCTCCTAACAGGGTGTTCATATATTGTGTTCAAAGATATTTTTAAACTCTAGAATATTATATTTCCAGGATCTCTTTTTTGTTAATATGGCTCCCTGGTGTGAAAAAGTATTCACTCCAGTTGAGTTCATTCTGGAGGTGGAGGAAAAAAATTACACAATGCATTATGATAAAATCGGCACTGTACAAAGTTAATATAGCAGCTAAACATTCTAATCCAAACACAAAATGTACCTACACCTACAGTATGGGTTATTGGATAAGGTGTTCTGATGCACACAACTTCAAGAATTCTGCTTGTTAATAAAAAATAATTATTGCCATGATATTTTATCTATCTGGTTGGTGGTTGGTGTGTCTTACCTTAATGGTTTGATAATCTTGACACCCGATACCATTTATGGATCACCAAAGAGCGTCTCTGTGTGCATATGTGTGTGTGAGTGTGTGCATATGTGTGTGGCATAGCATGACATAGGGGAGGAGGTAGAACATCTTGTGTGTGTTGGCATTCATATGTAGGTGGGTGTATGTGTTTGTCTATGTGTAGTTGGGCGGTTGTTTTTCAAGTGTGTGCATTCATGCATGCCTGCTTGCTTGCTTTTGTGTTTGCTTAAAATTTTTTTTGATATGTTATCGTATTGATAAAAGGAGAGTGTGGCTGATAGTTTTGATGTAATGTGTGCGACACTACCATGCAGTGTGCCACTACCTCTCAGTGTGCAACACTACATTGCAATGTGTCACTATTTTGCAGTGTGCCACACTAACTTACAGTGTGTCCCAATGAATAGTCTAGTAATATTCCGGGAATGGAGTCATGGGGAGCAGTTTCTTGCCTGATTACCAACCCCACCACCAGCTAGACACCATGTCTCCCATGATGAGCATAAACCACCAGGCCACCTCCCCTCTTAGCAGTTTTCATCCAGATGCCGACTGCACCCCTAGCCCCACCATAAACTGTTCACCACAGAATCACCTGGGGGTATCAGTAACAGGGTTTGACTCCAGAAGTTCTCACTCTCACAACCCAGACAGTCTCATAGGCAATAGCGATGGGACATTTACTATGCGCTCAACAGACACCAGTCTGTTTGATGATTATGACTTCAATTGGTCAAAACTCATGTGATGGCTGTGTAAACAGCTGTAGAAACTGTGTCACCTTAAATCTGCTAGAGACATGGGCGAAATACTTGACTATGTATAATGTATTTAAATACAAATTACCCCCCAAAAAAGTATCTAAATGAAATACAAAATTTTTTTCTTGAAGAATATATTTAAATACAAACGAAATGCCAAATGACTTTAATTTAAATATTTTTTTTCAAATATAAAATTTTATATTACATGTTTTCTAGAGCATGTTATGAGATGTATGAAGCCCTAGGGCATCCAATAGCAGCTGAATATTCAGAATTGAAGAGTTCATCAAATTTTACTCTCCCTTTGAAATTGCTAAAATATTATTTTCTTTTCAACAGGGCATTTAACGTTAAAATTTATTAACATCGCTTTGAAATGGTAGTGTGTAAATGCATACAATTCTCTTTCATAAAGAAAAAGGTGGACAACAAAGAAACTTTTTTTTGGCTTCTTTTAGCTCCTCCAGTGGAACTATGGGGTGTGGAAAAATGGGAAAAATCTAAAAAAAATAAAAAATTCTAATAAACAGTTCAACCAATACATAAATTTAAAATTTGATTAAAAAAATTTTTTTTATGTCCCTTTCCCTTTAAATCCCAGCGATTATGCACAAATAGAATAAGATAGATAGATACACTAAGAATGAAGAATTTGAAAATGTAATTATTTAATAACCATTCCATAGCCACCATGAGTGCACATAACAAATTTTATCCTATTCAGCCCAGCGGTTCTCTCAATCGCATTGCTTATGAAAAGGTATTAAAGTGATAGATGGATAGACAACAATACATCAATCCATAACTCTATCATTTAATAACCATCCCATACTCACCACAAATGCATATGCCAAATTTTGAGCCAGTTGGTCAATCCCATCGGTTTTGTCACAGTGGTATTCACGAACAGAAAAGGATAAATTGGTAGACTAAATATGGAACATTTTAAAATTTAGATATTTGTTAACCATAGCACATGCTCTCCAAGTGCTCATGCCTAACATCATCCCAATTAGTCCAGCTTTTTTTGAAAATACTGAGATGCAGGCAGACACAATAAAGCTCTTATATATATAGACAAGCAGAGAGTGCCAAAATGATGCCTACCCTATGAAAAAAAATGGAAGAGTTTATCAATAGATTATGTCGGGCTATATTTATAACTATGGTGAATGTGAACCCAATGAATCACTTTTGCTAATGCATATTGCAGTGGACAAGTGAAGGTTAAAGTAATGAAAATCCCTCCTTGTATAAATTTATTCCACTCAGCGAAGCGGCTAACACAGAAAGAAAATAAAGGGATGGCAAGTGGTATATCTACAATATTGAACGATATTATCCTAACCATAAGGATGTATTTTTAAAAAGATTTATAGTTAAGGATGTGGCTGAGACCACAAACAAGTGTACCAATGTTTATAAAGTCAGCAGTCCATCATAGATGAAGACCTCAGTGATGTGTTTCTATCATTCACGCTTTGATAACAAGGCACAAAAGTGCAAGGCCCCATGAAAATTCTTGAAGGCAGGAAATAATCATGCCAGCTGTGAGTAGCTCCCACAACCATCTCCTTTACTACACTGAGAAACAATCTGGCACATTTGTTTTGTCAACACTGGTGTGACTTTTAGTCCATTTCCGATATCCCTCCAGGATAAAAAGAATATAATTTGAACTACCCAACTCATAGCTGCCAAAGGCTCCGACATCTGCACCTATGGTTCTACAAAAAAATCTTCCTCCACCTGGGTTTTTGATGAACAGTAGTCATTCAGACTAGTTACTGTCACCAAACTCATATTCACCCATCACTTTCTTTCTTTAAAGCACCTGGCTGTAAACTTTTAACAGTGGACCCACTATGCTATCCTTCCCCCCCCCCCCTCCCACCACTCATCTGCACAGGGTGGCTGGATAGGCCACTCACAAAAACTCAGTCTGTGTCATGCTACATGTTGACACCCACAATCATGAAGAGTGGTTATCTTATTATTCTATTTTTTCTGAGTCCCCCAACACTATTGTGCCCAACTGTTGTTTTTTTTTTATTACATTCCAACCACTGACCCTCCACCACATATGCATATTCAATATCTTCCCCCACACAGCCTGAATGACTTTGAGATACTAAGAAGGCCTTCGAAGATATGGTAGAAGCAGGTTTAGTCCTTACACCTCTCTCATCCACATGATTAGGACAACACATAGTTAGTGGAGGGCATGTGATGATTACTGATTGCTAATCATCTCTACAACTAATGGCCACCACTCCAACATTCATATCAAGATTCTTAAGGCCAACCTCAATAGCTTCAATATCAGTGGTGCTGAAAAGGCATTCAACTAGATTCATGCAATGTGGCTCATAAATGCCTTCAATATCATTTTGATGAAGAGAGGGAGCTAAGGTTGATGAAGAATTAAGATAAGGAAGATGAAAAAAAGAGAAAAGAAGAAGAAGAGAAATCCATCCATCTTGCCTAAAATTCAGCAGAGTTTGCTGGAATGCTGAAAAATGCCTTTTTGAGGGAGCTTAGCAAAGTATGTGTAACCAGCAGTGCTTCAGATAAACATTGAATTGACCACTGCCAGCAAGATTGCCGTGGTTTGCATCTGACCCATGCAACCAAGACCCTCATCATCCTTCACCACGAAACCTATTCCTCTTGTGTGCTGATAAGTTAGTAATTACAAACTTCATACTAGCTGGATAAATCACAATAAAGACTCCTAATCTCTTTATCCAAACACAGTTTGTAGTTGTTTCTGCAACCATGTGGGATGGATCTTTTGGCCACTTTGATTATGTCACTGCAGAAGTCCTGATCAGCCTCCTCAACATTGGTGGTGCTAATTGTTAAGCTCTGTGTGGCTTTCTTGGTGAAAACGCTATAGTTATTCCTGTCAACCTTGCAGAAGTTCCGTCACTTGACTGGATGACTCAGTACCGGGGCCATGACTTTTGCAGCAGTGATGAGCAAGGGTCAATGTTGAGACCGAGGGAACTTGTCAAGCAAACATTTGTCAGGGAGCTTGTTGCCTTGTCTGGCACCAAATGCTCTCCTTAGGATGTATGGTCTCTATATCCCAACTGCTCATGAGGGCATTTAAAATTACCTGCTTATTCATATGGGTATGGGAAAACTGGAAGGATATGGTTAAAAGACATGAGGATGAAGTTTTGCACACAGTGATGATCTTTAGGCAAACAATATGTACGTAAAACCATCCGACCCCAGAATCTTTGGGAGACCGACCTGTTAGTATCCAGGACAGGCTCTCACAGATGAATGTGGCTAGCCAGTGCTTCCTGCTTGGGATTGACCCAGTTATCTCAGCATTTGTAATTACTAGCTTATCAATGCAAGTGCAATGGGTCTCCTGCAGGAAGATGATGATGGTCTTATGGACCAGGCACTTGACCATGGTGATAACCATTAAATGGAAGTAATATAATAGGATGGGGCAGGTGTGTATGTGTGAATGGGTGGGAGGATGGAGGGGGTTGGGCATGTGTTTAATGTACTCAAAGTCTATTGCAGTTTAACTTGTAATAATCATGCCACAGATTATCCAAAAATGAGAATATTGTTGCTATGCTTGCAATAATTATCTGGTAGTCAATCACACTGCATGCTGTCCAAGAAACAAAGGGACAACACATCAGTACAGCATAACTTTAAAAATATGGTTTTCAAAAGCTATGAAATGTGCCTTGAGCAAGCTTTTCTTTACTGTTTTTGTATGGCTACATTCCCAAATTGCATCTGCTTCAATGTATCTCTTATTGGAGCAAAACAACCATATCAATGAATGAAGGAAAGGACAACTGCAGCAACTATAGTTCTGGGTTATGGATATTCTGAAGCAAGTAAATTATGAACTTGGCTCTAATAGTAAATTTATTTGGATGAAGAATATAAATTATTTAAATTTTAATTTCTTCTTTTATTGTTGAAAATTTAACATTGCCTCAGGCTTAGGTTTGTAATATGAATAGCTGTCGACTTACCTGCTTCCTCAAGGTACTCAAGTTTGATCTCAGCTCTTCATAATAATGTATTTTTTTGACTTTCTAACTTCCATTTAAATTACACTGTTGTTATGGTGTAGATTATTTACTGATTCATACTAAATTTGCTTACAAACAAATGATAAGAATTGAAAAAAATATAAGTTTTATATAGGTTTGAGTAGTGTATTAGGCATAGGTCAGCACAAACTAATAAAAAAAAGTTAATAGCTAAGTATATATAGATTTATATTTTTGGATGAAATGACAAATAATTAATATTCTCTGCAAATGTGAGACCTTAGACCTACCCATTATAACACTTCCCATCTTATCTCTACCCAGTATTCAGTCCCTGTCCAAAGTGTGGAACAATGATAATCACTAATATTTTCTCAACAGTGAATTGATTATCTATTTAGGTAACATAAATGTTTGATTATAAAATTAAGAACTATTTTGAATCATTGAATATAGTATATAAATGGTTATTTTGTGTCTCGAGTTACTCTAATTAGGAATCCTTTACTTCAATAAGGATTAGAGCCTTTATCATAAAATCTACAAAGGATTAGTGCAATCAAAGAAAATCTTAAGTAATTGTTTATTTAGATAAATGTTCCAACTTTGCAAGCAAAGCTGCAAAGGGACATCCATTTTTTATTAATATGTGGTGTGTGTATATATGTATATACACTAATGTGAATATATCGAGCATTATAGTAAGATCAATTTCTAATCGTATTTTGTATTTGAATTACATTTGTTATTCAATAAACTCAAATATGATATTGTGTCTGTCTGTCTGTCTGTCTGTCTGTCTGTCTGTCTGTCTGTCTGTCTGTCTGTCTGTCTGTCTGTCTGTCTGTCTGTCTGTCTGTCTGTCTGTCTGTCTGTCTGTCTGTCTGTCTGTCTGTCTGTCTGTCTGTCTGTCTGTCTGTCATTCTTTTGAAACTTGTCTCCACTATATAACATCAGAAATGAAGGAATGCAGAGCTAATATATACACACAGATTAAGAGCTATATATAAGTACATTAGGGTTTCTATAAATTTGATATTAATATTAAAGATTATAATCAATATTCCATAAATTTCCCCCCTTTGATTATATTAAGCCAGATGTAATCGCATAACCCCAATGTATGCAGATAGACTGTGACTGTGAGAAAAGGCATGTCTTTAATGCTCCCTTCAATTCCACAAGCTCTTCTTCACTCAGCAACAAACTACACTCCACCCTCACTTTAAAAAAATGACATAGTCCATTATCATAACATATTGTGCAGTTTGATAAATATATCGCTGGCTTTTTGTTTTGTTACCATGTATGTAATTGTCATCTCCACGGTGTTCCTGAGTCACAGGCCAAGTGCACTCCTTCAGAATTTATTATGCTTCGCCTGACAGGGGGAGATGTGAAAGAGAGAGAGTTGTTAAGAGTAAAAAAGATAAAAGAAGAATTCAATTGAAAAAAAATTGAAGAATAAAGTTTTTATCTTCAATAAACATGGCAAAGTTAAGAAACTATGTTCAGGTGTAGTTAACATGGAAAGGTGTGAAATAAAACTTTGGTTATGTGTTTCATATTGGCCACTATTTTATTGCAAGGACTAGAGACTAAGTTCGTAGCTCCTTCCATACACTTAATCATCTTTCCCTGAGAGCATCTATACATGTGTATACACACAGAAGGTGTTACAGAGAATGCTGGTAGATCAGTTACATTACACTTATATTTTATTCATAAACTCAAATAGTTTTGAAATAAATGCAAGGAATTAATTATTGCATTGTGAACTAGAAATCATGATCTCTCAGCATTTTGCATTCCTATATCTGACACATGTAGCATGTGCAGTCCACCCGTAATTATATTAATACATTACTACAGCAATTTGAGCAGATGTGATGGCAGGGGCAGGATAATTCAGCCAGAATGTGGCAACTGAAGGAAAATCACCTCTAATGTATTCCATAAATGCATGCATAGAGTAGTACAGGGGAAAATGCACTATGAACCTGATGATACAAGATGCTACCACCCCAATAAGTTATAGGGGACACTAGTACATGAGGTGCATCATAAGGTTTGTCTCTCTGTTTCTGTGCATCCCTCACACTTTAAAAAGTGTAATTTTTTTTTCATAGCACTCAGTTTGGGTAAGGTATAATTACACATTTTGAGAAATGCCCATCAACCTCCCACCTCCTCCAACATCTAGACCTTTTTAAATTATTTTATCAAGATTAGAAATTCCAGATTTGAAGGTATGAGAAAAAATCCCCTGCATGTTGTAAATTTCGTGGATAAGCTGCATGTATTGAACTATGCTAACGTACAATAACACAGCAAAAAATACCATTCACCTTCCAGATTAGTATCCGAAAGAATCCCAATTGTGAGATAGCACACCTATGAAGCAACAGCATCAATAGAAGTATGAAAAAAATGAAATAAAGCTCTATGAAAAAAATGAAATAAAGCTCTGAACCCGCTCATGTGGTTTTTTAAAACTAGGATTAGAATTATTCAGGTAATAATAGACAAAGGTAAACATAATAATAACATTTCAGAATGATTAATGGGATCATTTTTTGGAAAAGTTCTATGGACAGCTGTATTGTCAATTTTTTTTGATCAGCTGTATTAAAAAGCACTAAGAGAATTTAAATCAGCAGTTCAGTACATATACAGATCAATACATGATAACAAAATTTACTATAGAATTTCCAGATAAACAGTAATCCCTTGTGAACAGCCAATTTTGAGTGCAAGAGAATTCATATAGAATGAAATGAAATTTAAAAAAAAATTGAAATTAGTAAATGGTTATCTTTAAATAGATTTGGTATGTACAGAAGAAAGATACATTGAAAAAATGTGTTCATCTTAATTGTGTGCACAGGCTAGATTGGATAAAAGGGAGATGTAACTTCCAACAATCCAGAAGTGTGCTTCATTTTCATTGCCTAAGAATTTACCATTTTACCATGTTTTTAATAGACCACCAGAATATGGTGTGATATGGAAATATCTCCTAAGTGAGTAAGGTCAATGTTGATAGCGATGATTTCTGATGATAATTGTGTGTGCATGTCTATTCTCCTGTGGTGCTCTTTCACTTCCTGATGTAATAAGATCATCTCCACCATACCAAAATGACAGCCCATAATGATTGTGGTGGATACCCAGCTGATCCTGGATGATAATTCATTGGAAGAGGGGTAACCTATTGTTCCTGATGGGAAAGTGGAGGGAAGAGAGAGTAAAATTGAAAAAAAAAATATTGATCACTGTTGGGGAGATTATGACTTTACCTGGTGCTTATTACCATGCTCCAAGTAAAAAAAAAAATACCTATAGGATCTGGACAGAAATCAAATAGAAGGGTAGGGTAGGGAGTACTCCACCTTTTACCATTTTATAGGTATAATTCATATATTTTTATAAATGGACCACAGTAGGAGTTAGGAATTGGTTTGCTGGAACATAAGATGTATATAAAGATTAACTGAGACCTACCTTGAATTTAGAACTTTATCCAAGATGGCAGATATAAACTGTTGATTAAGTACATACCCCTAAGTGCAGAGTCTTTATTGCTAGATATTCAGGCAGCACACAAATCTTCTACATAATCCATTGGTAAATCCACACTATTTTTATAATTTACAGCTGTAGAAGATAGATTCTACTTCTGGCAAGGTGGTTAGTTGGAACACAATATTATATTAAAATGATTGACAGTGCCGTTATAACAAAATTGTGTGACCACCTTGTAGTAAACTTGCACTATGTGCATGTTTGGATAAGAAAAAATTGCAGTCAGGTTCCAAGAGATAGCTGTTGAGTTCCAAGAGATAGCAGTAGACAGGAAACATGATTCTTTGTTTGCAATGTAAAGCAATCATTACAAAATTAATGTACATAAGTAATATCACTGACCAGAGAAATTAAGGAAGTGACTTAGAAGCATCTATGAAGTGTAGTTATCTTGCAAGTGAACAAGATTTATATAAAAATATAATCTAGTTGGATGTAATGCAATGTGACATGAAACAGATGCAATGTCAATGGACTTAATTATTAAGGAACTATAAAAAGAAGTATAACACCTAATTTTATTTTATCTAGTACATGGCGTAGTTGATGCCAAAAAGACACTATCAAAAGGTAGTTTTATATTTGAAGTATGAGCTAAATTTCAACAATATTGGAACAAGAATAATTGTCACAGAAAGCCTCTTTAATGGTCTGCATTGATTCTGCACTCCTCCCTCCTCTAAATATGATCTCTCAGAGTACAAATGTTGCAAGCCAAGTCCATTCTATCTTGCTCAATCCCAGTATCACTACCAGTTTCTGGTAAAGTTGCACCACTGTATCTACAACTTGAAATAACTTATTCCTCATTGGATATACTTAATTAGACACACAACCATAACAGTATGATTTACATGCACATGTACACACACCACACAGCACACACATCACACCCACACTCACACACAAACATGCACACATCACACACATACTCACACACAAACACACACACAAACACACACACAAAAACACACACACACACACACACACACACACACACACACACACACACACACACACACACACACACACACACACACACACACACACACACACACACGCTACTGCCGTTAGCTCTTGTCTTAAGTAAAGAAGTAAAAAAAAGGTGCTTTTCTATTAACGTTTTTGTGATACACATTTTCATCTGTAAACAATTAGAAAGTACTGTTTTTGCTGATAATTTTTTTTTCTTTCTACAACCAGTCCAAACCCTGTGTTATAAATTGCCAAAAGAATGATTTAATACAATTTCAAAAATAATCAAATATATATTTTAATCCAAAAATTATCACAGTTAACTATTCTTTCAGGCCCAGCTTTTCACCAAAAAAGTATATTAAATCAGCCTATCCTACCATTGAGGGGACAGGGTGTCTGATCTCAATTCTTTCATCAAATGTGGATATTTAATAGTTGTAATATTTGTTGGGGCATTTTTTTCCCCATGAGAATAACTGTGTACACAATAGATACAACAGGATAGGGGAAGAAAGGTGTTGAATAACCTTGGGTATCTTTGCATACACCCACATGCTTTTGCTACACCTAATGAGAAGAGAGAGGATGCAATTTCACCATACCAAATCAAATTTCGATATTACATTTAAATTTTGAACCTTAAATAATAAACATCCATTCCATATGCCACGCCCAGCGAATACAACCTTATCCATAAGTTATCCATTATGTGTCAAATTTTTGACTTCAGTGGTAACCTATCCAATAGGATTTAAACTTAAAAAGCCTAAAGACCATAATATCCAATTTTTTATTAAGATAGCTCTGACCTAAACTGATATTTAGTATGGCTATTTTGCACGTTAGTTCAGTCAATTTGTTTATATGCTGCTTTTAATGTTTAGGACCTGTTCCCATACCTACACCCACACATAGAAGAAACTCTGTCCATGCCATATTTCTGGAAATCAGTTTAGTGATAGGGGAAATATGATGTGTCATATCTCTGGACGCTCAATGCCCCCACTGCAGCAGAGGCTTTGCTCGCTAAGGCTCCTTCAAGTTGCATACCCAAAAGTGTAACTAGCATATGTATCCAACCTACTAGAGTACCTTTGAGTTTGAGGAGGTCTTTGAGCAGCACATAACAGAGTGCACTGGGCAAACTAGCACCCACAGTTCCTTATGATGGGCCAAGTGAAGAATAACTCATCATCACCTGTATCTGATCACAAGAGAACCCCTGTAGATGCAGCTTGTTTACTCCTGCTAAAAAAAAAAAAGGTTTGTGACCACCTTCAGTGATTTTTCCTGCTACCTGGAGTAAGGAATCAAATCCTGCCAATGTGGAGCTGATGCCTGTCTATGAGAAGTTAGCAGTCGACATCCATTCTAATCCAGATTTTCAGGCTGATGAACAAGTTGGACTTGAAAGGTGTTGAACAAGCTTAGAATGAAGTGGAGGAGCACCTGGAAGGAGAGGGAGAAGTGGAGGACATTATAGCGGAAGAGGAATTGAAGCTGGATCAAGAAAAAATCCTGAACTAAGCAGGATAGATCCATACTAAATTCATAAAAACATTAAGTAATATAAATTTTCCAGAAAATAGTTAGTAGTAAACATTATACATTCAGTTTCGTGATAGCAGTGGTATTGTAGACAGTACAATGCTCTGAGTTCATAATTATAATATGCTTTTAAAGGAGAGAATTTTATATGGAAGGAGTGATCATGATTGGCAAAAAAAATGTTATAACTTGAGCAAACTGATTTTCACTTGGATGTTTCATAGCTGCTCTGAGCACCTCATTTTCCAATTTAATAGAGAGATGACAAATATGAATGACAAAAGAGGTAGTTTAAGGGTAAATAGCACATTAGCATAGTTTTAAAGGAGGAAATATTCCCATATAAACAACATTACACTCTAAACTGAAAATTGAAGAGGAACTTGAATTATTCTTCAGAAGAATTTTACAAAAATTAAATAATTTTGGACTTTATTACCTAATAATCTACAGTTGATAGTTGGTTATAACTAGGTGGCGCAGCACTATAATTCCTTATAAATAAATAGCTTGACTTTTATTGATACACAGTCTGGATTCTGCTACTTAGATCTGTTTTCTTTTAATATATGTTTTAGCTTTATCAAGTTGTTGGGCAAAGATTATTGAGATGAAATGAACCTTAATCATTAACTGAAACCTAACCACTATGAACGATGATAAACACTAAGGATGCTTGATGTCATTGTTTAAGACTTGTGCCACATGCTATTCTAAAGAAAACGCTACCAGTTATCTCTGAGGTTCTCTGTAAACACTATGAGCCCAAAGGGAATTCATTGCTAACAATTTTCACTTTGGGGGAGAGTGTTACGGATTATCATGCCAGTCTTAGAATGCTGGCATAATATGGTAAATTTAATGACAATCTGGATGATCCTCTGAGGGACAGATTTGTCAGTGGTCTCCAACAGAAAACAATTCAGTGACAGCTCCTTTCTGAAGTTGATCTCACATACCCGAAGGCAATAAAAATTGATAGAACTATTGAGACTGCTGATAAAGGGATAAAGGAGTGTGTGTGTGCATGCAGGGTATGCAAGTTGTTGGTGACTCCATGTGGTGATCCTGGGCAGCATTGATTGTGACTTGCTGGCTAAAATTTACAATGCTATTATCAATGCAATTTGGATCAACGGGAATATGAGAACAGGGCGTTGTTTGATGGCACCACTCAATTCTGGCAGAGTTGGATCTTCTATAGAGGATTTTTACACTTCTGAAGGAAAAACATCAAAATCTTGTGCACATAGAACAAAGTGAAAGAAATTTTCAGTTTGCCATTTAGCCTTTTGGAATGTGAGATCCTTATTGGATGTGGAAGGTTCCATAGAGAGAGCTAGACAGGGTACTAAGGTAGAGAATTCAGAATATAGAAGGATTGATCAACAGTTAGTGTATTAGATAATTATGAAGTAGTTGTTGGAGCCTTGCAAGAGATGAAGTGATTTGGGAGTGAAGTGCACATGGTGGGAGAGAGCACAGTGTTGACAGTTGGTAGGGATATTCCTGGGATAGGGCATGTAAAAAAAAGCAGGAAGTATAGGCCCAGTTATTGGTATATGGAAGATCAAAGGCAGATGTTAATTACTGGAAGGCTTGGAACTCAAAAGAATAATTTCAGCTATACTGGTTTCTGGAAGTCATAGCTGGGACCTTATTCATGTGCTCTCTTGCTATGCTCCAACATATACGTCCAGCAGTGGAGAGAAAGAGGCATTCTTTGATAGCATGCATCAAGCTGTATCTGCTGTTCGACCTGGTGAGAGCTGTGTGATGCCTGGAGACTTCAATGCTTGAGTTGAATCAAGGTTGAATGAATATGAGTGGTGGCATGTGAGAGGCTCACATGGGTATGGAGAGTCCAATGAGGCTGGGAAGGAGCTACTTGACCTCCTTCAAGCAGTGAGACCACAGTATGCTACATTTGGTTTCATAAGAAAGCCAGCTGTAATCAGACCTGGCAGCATCCAAAATCCAAGCAGTAGCAATGCATAGACTATGCCATAATGAGGCAACAACATTGCAGAATGTGTTTGGATGTCACAGTGATACGTGGAGCAGAGTGCAACACTGACTGCCAGATGTTGAGGATGAAGTAACTGGTTGGGCACAGGAGGATGATTTGTAGAAGATTGAAAACTGAAAAGAATACCAAGAGATTTGATGTGAAAATGTTGCAGGGCTGAAGTGAAGATGATAAAGGAAGGGAGACAACCAGGGGTGTGTTCCTGAGAAAGGTTAATGGTAGAATCTGGGAACTATTGGAAAGAGAAAGGGACAGTGGAGGAGAAGGAAGGTATCAGAGGGACAGAGAAGCCATTTAAGGGGGAGGTAGTGTGGAGGTGCATCAGCATCAGGGATATTCAGAGATGGAGAAGGGGGCTAGTACCAGTGAGGATGGCAACAGTGATGGATGAAGAGGAGAATGCCTGCAACATTTTAGAGCAGCAACAGTAGAGGTGAAAGAGACACTTTGCCAAGCTTCTGAACATCAAGAGTGAATTTGATGAGAAGTTGCAAAACGCTAGGCAGAGACCACTGAGACACAACATATCTGCATTGTCATCAGAGGAGGAAATATGAGGAGCTATTGGAAAGTTGAAGAGTGGCAAGGCTGGGGGTGACTCTGTGGTGAAGGCAGCTAGTTGTGAGGAAGGGTTCTTCCATTTGCTGATGGATCTAGTGCATGCAGCATGGTGTGAGTGCAGAGTTTCCATGAAGTGGTCAGATGCAGTGCTGGTCCCAATACCAAAGAATAGCGACCTTGGTAAGTGTGACAATTTGAGGGGAATATCTTTGTTGATGTTGTGGGGAAAGTTGTTGGAAGAATCCTCCATGAGCTGTTGCAGGAGCTGGCTGAAGATGTTGCCTGAGTCACAATGTGGTTTTAAGAAGACTAGAGAATGGAGTGACATGATCTACACTATTCGCCAACTTATTGAGAAGTCAGGGGAGCATAGAGCTAAGTCTTCTATCACCTTCATTGATTTGAAGAAAGCTTATGTCAAGGTTCCAAAATGTGCAATGTGGTTAGCATTGATGAAATTTAGTGTACCAGAGAATATTATCAAACACATGCACTCATTTCTCAATGGTATGGAGGCAAGTATTCACTTGGATGGAACACTCATTGAAGAGTTCAGTGTGGAAAATGGGTTGAGACAAGGTTGCTGCATGGCACCAGTACTATTCAACCTTTACACATGCTTAGTCATGGAGTGTTGATAGGCCAGGATTGAGGATGTAGGAGTGGTGGGTGTAAATTTAAGTTATAAATATGACCACAAGCTCTTCAGGAGGTACACCAGTAATGCTGTTGGGAGGAAACTCACTGGATGCTTCTTTGCTGATGATGGTGCTCTCCTTGCATCAACAAGATCTGGTGGTGAGAAAGCTGTTAGAGAATAATAGGTAGTGTGCACAGAGTTTGGCCTCACAGTGAGTATTCCCAAGACTATGCACTTGGTGACAGGAAGAGAGACAGAAAGTAGTGATCAGAGCCTAATCAAGGTCAATGGTGGTGAGATCCACTCTGTGGATGAGTTTCAATACCTGGGCAGCTCCAGGATTGCAGCTTGTACAAGAATGGATGGAGATGTGGAGATAAAAATAGTACAGGCTTCTTGAGCTTTTGGTTCATTCTGCAAGGCTGTCTTCATGGACAAGAACCTAACATTATATGTCAAGAAAATGATCTACAATGCCTATGTCCTCTTTGTCCTAATGTATGGCTCTGAGTGCTGGATCCGCTTCAGAAAACATAATCAAAAGTTAAACACCTTTCATCACAGGTGCATTAGGACCATCAAAAACACCACTAACAGGCAGCAGTGGTGGGCTGAGCACATTACCATGGCAGAGATGAGGTGAAAGTGGGGGGTATAAAGAGACAGCAGCAGTGAAGGTCATTAAATGCAGGCTTGAATGGCTAGATCACCTTGCACATATGGCAGACCACACTTGTGTGTGGTGTGTGTGTACTTATTATGAGATTAATTCTGAAACATTTTGTGGCAAACACATGCACACACATGCACACACATGCACACACATGAACACACAATGTGTATTTTGTCCACTCTATGATGGGTATGTGTGCATGTGTGTGTGTGTAAGAAACTTTTACATCTATAACCACCATGCTCCTCCTTTCCCTTAGAATTCAGATTCCTTCATTAGCCCTGCCTCCCTCCCCCCCCCCCCCCCCCCACCCCCACCTTGGACTATTCCCATAAATGTGATCCCTAGTGGTAAGAGTATTTAACACTTGCAGTCCAAGGTATTAATACTATAGTTAACATTAATCAGAGGTTATGCTAAAGTGATGACCATGCGACCACAACATTCCAGTCTTGCACACCCTACCTGTTTGCATTCAGATTTAAATCTCATTTTGGAGCATAAAAAAAATAAATCCAATCAAGGATGGAGGAATAATCATAGCTCTGATGCTGTTCCTTAAGGGCCTTGTTCTTTCTTATTACCTGGGAGTCCTACACACCTCATTTAGTCCATTTGTGTGAAAGCTTATTTTTATTGCCTTCCACATAATATATTGTGGATTCTGTTCAACCCACATTCCTAGAGGGAATCAGTGTACTTGCATTTAGATACCCATTCTGAAGAAGAGACCAATGAACCATTAGGTGTGTGTAGTGAACCCTGTTATGCAACAATTGCTATTCTGGTGTATGTTCAGAGCAAGTAAACACCCAGAAGAACAGATAAGAATTTATAAAACAATACATTCTTCCATAGCTGGTCTCTATGAATTTTATATAGAGGAATTCATTTATGGTTGCTTCAGAGACATCTGTGGCTGAGCAATTAAAACTGACCACCACCAGGGGATTTCCTGATTGAATCATTCTTGTTCAGCATTCACTGTTGTTTAAAATATGCAATCAGCTGTTTTAATGTGCAGTCATCCAAAGTCTAATATCGATGTGTGCCAGTGATGTGTGCTTGTGTCAGTAAATCTGTTGAGAGATGCTTACACAGAGTGAGTAATGCCCCTTGCAGTATCTGAAAGTAAAATAGCCATAACAAATATCCTAGTGAGAAATCACTCATCAGCTGTAATCACATTTGAAGATAAATTTTTGTTTAGAATATAAATTAGTATATTTAATAAATTTGGTATGTTATTTGATAGCCCAAGAATTTCCCTCACAATTAGTGATTATTTGGAGATAATAGACTAGAGATATTTTTTTAGATATCTCATCTCACACAGAATGTCTCCCAGCCCTATTCTGCACATGGGTACCAAAGGAGAGTAGGAGGAAGAATGCATCTTATAATTGTAAAGTAGCTAATTGTCATTTACAAAGTTTTGATTAATATAATAATGGCAGTAACATCGCCTTACAAATTTTAGCTTATATAAAGAATAACCAAATGAAGTCCTGTAGATCATACATGTTAGTGTGAAGGAGGGTGATTGGATAGGACAAGCATATTGCAAAGCCATGGTGTGCAATGAAGGATATTCTTTCTTTAAGGCAGCACATAGCATCTTGCAAGAGTAATCCTTGTAACAGCAATCTCTCAATATCAATAATACTCTCCACCATAATGGAGTGTCCAATTAAAAATTTCCTTTTAAGTGAAAGCTTCAGACAATATTTGATCTTGTAATTTTTTTTATATGCCCTTACGTAAGAGTAATCAAGCTCTGTTACTCTGAGGGTGACATATGTGTGGGCATGTATACATGTTTGCATTAAGCAACTGTTATTTACTGTTCACTTGAAGATCAATGATAATGTTTCATTACTTGATTCATTGCACAAACTTATGATTGTTGATGTCTCAGAAATAATGGTCAACCAACATGACAGCATTGGATCTTTAGGAAAAAAACAGCTAGGTACAATAGTGGCACACTTATACCTTTGTTTATCATTCCTGGAGCTACCTGTGGAAAAACTAGTCAAGACTGTTTTTGCAGGGCTTATCTATGAATATTTACAGTCAACATTATTACTAAAGAAGCAGAACAGTCTCTGAGTGTTCCATTCCATGTACCAGTAGTGCCTATATTTTTGAGGATGCCTTAGGCCTATCAGAGACAGTGAGTTGCAGTAAAGTAATGGGGATACATTGTCATATATTGTGGTGACCTACTCCACATGAGGACAGTCGGTGCTCATTTTTCAACACTCTGAAGTACTTTAGCAAAGTGGAGCCACTGTTCTGTTACTATTTCTTAAATATGGTGTTTACTTCAGTCCATGTTTGTTTTGAAGGTATTTTATAATTGTAAGTTACTAATTCACATTTACTTGTTGCCAGTAAATACTGGATGATTAATATGGAGCTTTGTTCACTGGGGTAGGGTTGGGATAAAGGGTGCATCTTTGTGCATCAGGATACCATGTGTGTCTAGTGGGTGAGGAGGGTGGTATATTGATCATATGGTGTGTGCTCACACAACTCTCACTTACTTTTATGGAGTAAGATTAGCATCTGCTGTCATAAGTAGGAGTTGCTAATCTAGGTTGATGCAGACTGGAGTAATCCATATTATTTGATTTATGTAAGAAATCATTTTCTATAGCCAATATGTTGTGCATAGACTCATTTACCTGTCTTTCTGCATACTCTTGGAGCCTTCATGGTCCTTGTGCAGACTAGTCCAGCTGTCTTTATCCTGCTGAACATAACAACATCTAATGCATCAAGTAATAGTGCTTGGCTGAGATGACAACCACACCCTTTTTCCTTACCTTTGATTCTTCATGAGCATTTTATTTCTTTCTCTCTCTTCTCTCCCTTCCTCCCATAGCTGTAATATTGGGGGTTTTTTTGTTATCATAAATCAACTTCAGTAAATAATATCCATTTATAAGTTTGATCTTTCAATGGAAGGGAATGATCCACAATGGATAATAACAGTACAAGTGAAAAAGAAGTCTGAAAAAGAAGCAAATGATCACAAAAAAACACCCCATCCAGAAAGAACACCAAAAAAAGAGAGAAACTTTTTTTTCCCATGTAGTATTTCTTCCAGCTTTCCCTTCAGCTGTCCTTGGTACCTCAAACCACTAATATGGAGCTGCATTTGTTGCTCCACTGCCTGCACTAACTCCTCCAACACTACCACTTCTACCTTAGGGGAGCGAACAGGAGGTAGTGAGCCAGACAGGAGTACTAGTAGCCTGTAGAGGCACAGGAAAGAGAATTCTTTCCCTCAAGGTTATATTCTGCTTGTTTGTTTCTTTCTTTCCACCTGCTTCTTTCTCTCTTCTTCCTTGCTATCAGCATCAGTTCCATTCAACGAGTAGCAACAGGTATGAAGTCATTAATGATGATCAGATAGACACTCCCACAATAACATGGAACCTGTTAATGATGATTTAGCTCTGAGGTAGTGTCCACAATTCTTAGATATCAGCATCTCCTCCAGAGCTATTTGCACTACAATCTGGTAGTAAGATGAAATAAGAATTGTTCTTACCGGTTTCTGGTGAATTCATCTCAGCATCTAATATCAACCTCATATTGACTACCTCAATGTCATGACTGACTATGGTCAACTCAAACATCATATGAGCCTTTTGCAGGGGATGCTTACACCATGCATGGCAACAAGAGCTTTCTCCATCAGACTCACAAATGAATTCATCTTTATCTTTCATAACAATGCTTAGATGCACTACAGGGACCCTTCAGTTTGTTCAAGGTAAGTAACTGGACATGAGAAGGTTTAAATCAACAACAAGGTGAGTTTGGTCTCTGTCTATGGTCTGAAGGGATGTAAACCACATGTTTTGTGATAATATTTTGTGATCATGTTATGTGATAAAGTTATTTGGTCATGTAGTTGTGAGATCATGAGGTGTGATCATAATGTGTGATCATAATGTGTGATCATAATGTGTGATCATAATATCTAATCATGTTGTATGACTGTGTAAATTTTCAAATAGTAACCATTCCTCTGCTTATTTTAGCAATCTGTGTATCCTATTTTCTGCAGGGTTCCTACTGGGAGATTGACTCATCCCCTTGCAGGTCAATGGTGACTGCATATCGTTGTCTAGCTTCCCATGGAAGAGACGGAGAATGGAAAGGGTGAGTAGCGAGAGACAGTGTGTCTGATCAGATGACAGGGGATGTGGTAAAATGTAAGGAAAATTGGTAAGAAGGTGGAGAAGGTGTAACCTGAATGAGTAGGGTAGGTAATGAAAGAAACAATAAGTGAATAATCATCAACAGGGAGTATTTGTAATTTTCCCATCATTCACCTGGAAGGTGCAGCCAATTGAGACTGCACCTACATGTGAAACTAATATATAATTCAGAGAATCATATTTTAATCAATTAAGTGGTGGTCTGATGGTATCCAAGTGGTGTTGTCTTGCTATCATACTTGAATGTAGGATTACAGGGCCATATTGGTGGTGGTGGCCAAATGGTTGGGAGAAGCTGCTGTTTTATCATTTAAAAAGGGTCTCCTCTCTTCTTATTATATGTTAACCTCCATGTGTGGGAGGGGTTTGACTTCTTTCATAGAAGCTCATTGGCTGATTGGCAAACACATTCAAATGAAACACATTCCAGAATGTATTCATGAGGAACCACCTGAAAAAGTTGTTTGAAATATGCTGGACGGGTTCATTTCAGGTTACTCGCTCCTTCTAGCTGCTGCAATATGATAGGCCACAAAAAGACATATAGAATCTCTTTTCAGGAAGAGAAGAATAGTACATTGGATGAGTGCTGAAATTTCTTTTTTTCCCTTGCGTATAAAATGGTAGTGGTCACGTTATTCCATCTTGGCACTGTAGTTACTAACTGTGTTCTCATTAAGTGCAGTGAAATCCACATTTCTGTCTTGAGGTTGATATATATAGGAAAGTGATGGATGACATGTATGATCTGGGGGCCCGATGTACATTCACAGGATGGTGAATCAGCAAGGCTCTATTGGAACATATTGCTATTGAAACACCTCAACCCAGTGTGGAAGCAGTTGAGCTTCACCCAGTCTTTCTGGAGCAGCTCTGATCCTGGTGGGGCCCTGGTGTTTGGGGAGACTGTAAACAGGTATATTCTTGAAATGTCTTTCTAATTTCTGCTCAAGATTCCTGCAGCATGGAGAAAGAAGGGGTGAGGGTATCTCAGATGCTGAGACACTAAAGTGGTGCCTGAAGGACTAAATGGTCTGGAGGATGGCATTCTTCTAGCACAGCTTGCTGAGTTATGTGGTATGCGAGTTTTTCTCTATGTAGGCTAGCTGGGGTGATACCTGACAGTACCAGTATGAATTCAGTGGAGGGATTAATTTATAGTTGCTTGATTGCTTGAGAAACATCTGTGACGGGGCACTTGAAACTGACCAGTAGCAGGGAATTTCCTGATAAGACATTTCTTATTCCATTATTCACTGTTCTTTGAAATATGCAATCAGCTCTTTCTATGTGCAGTCATCTAAGGTGTAATATCGATGTGTGCCAGTGTTATGTTTCTGTGTCAGTGAGTCTATTCAGAGATGTACACATAGATTGAGTAATGCCACTTGCAGTAGCTGAAAGTAAAGAGCCATAAGGAAAACCTAGTAAAAGATCCCTAATCAGCTGTAATCACATTCATTGATAATTCTTTTGTTTAGAATATAAATTTAGATATCTAATGAATTGATATGTAATTTAATAGCCCACTCCCTGCGCTGTTCTGCACATGGGCACTGGGGAGAGTGGAAAGGTGTGACGTGTCTTATAATTATAAAATGGATACTTACCACTTACAAAGTTTTGATAGAAATGATGATGGCAGTAACAACTTCTTATAAATGTTAGCTTATTTTAAGCAACCACCAAATGTAGCCCTTAGGTCATGCATGTTAGTGTCTAGGAGGGTGATTGGATTGGACAAGCATGTTTCAAAGCCATAGTGTGCAATTGAGGATTTTTTCTTTGTAAGACAACACATAGCATCTGGCAGGAAGAACCCTTGTGACTGCTGTCTTTCAATATCAATAATACCCTCCACCACCACTAGAGTTGATTACAGAATTCAAACTGACCCTGGTGTAGTATGATAAAAGAAATTACTCTGAGAGGTAATAATCACCACTTGATACAATTTGGCATTCACCAGGTGAGAAAACCAACTAGCTTTACAGATGAAGTTTGGCTTAGTTTTATGGAGTTGTATTAACATTCATCTTCTGTCATTCATATTGATTTGGTTGAATCACTTCCAACAGCCAGAGGTTTCATATACCTGCTGACCTGCATGGACTGTTTCACCAGGTGGCCAGAAGCTTTCCCATTCTCGCACATCACTGCAGAAATGGTTGTTCAAGCTTTCCTCAGTGACTGGATTTCTCTCTTTGGCATCCCTTCTACTACTGTCACCGACCGTGGTCGCCAATTTGAATCTGAACTCTGGCAGACACTGATGACAATACTGGGATCAAAGGGAGCAATTACTATGGCATATCACTCACAAACCAATGGTATGGTTGAGAGATTTCACCATCAGCTGAAAGCCATCTGAAGGTTCAACCTAATCCTCATTCATGGATGGACGCTTTACCTTTAGTTCTCCTCGTTATTCGAACGTTGCTCAAGGAGAATGTATCTGCAACTGAAGCAGAGATGGTATATGGTACAACTCTTTGACTCCTTGGAGAACTTTTCACCCCTCTCCAGTAAATTCTATGCCTGATTCTTCCGACTATGTGTCCCAACTCAGAGCTTCCGTGCAACAAATTTGTCCTTTCTCTCCTCATCTTACTCAGTCACACAATATAGTGGTTTATGGTTTGTCAATTGCCACATATGTCTTCCTCTGACATAATGCTGTACATAAACCACTCCAACCTCCTTATGGTGGATCTTATCAAGTGCTTAAACACACAAACATTTCACACTCTCCATTAAAGGTCATCATGATACTGTCTCAGTTGATTACCTCAAACCTACACACCTCGATCACAATGTTCCACATGTCGCACCATCAATTGCAAATTCAACCACTACACATCTTCCAACAACCACATTAGGTCAACATGTTCACTTCCCAAAATACCTCTCATCATTCAGTAGGAACTCACTGGAGGGGGGGGGGGGGGTTGATATAGTGAACTAAACCTTGATTTAATTATCATTTTATCATTATTATTTCTTGTATGATATCATACATTATGCCATTGATTTCTATATAGTTTGCTCATCCCATGTGACTCATTTCAGTTGTTGAATAGTTTATTGTCCTGGAGTAAGATAAGTTTTCAAGTGGTACAAGAAGTAGCCCAATGCTACAAGACTCTGTGTGTGCTGGAAGATAGCAAGAGCTGATGCCATTCCAAATGGTACTCTAGTATACCTGAAAAGACCCTTATGTGTATTAATAACCACATTATCCTTATAATGGTCATCCAATTGCTATTGCTGATATGCATGTGACAAATCCAATTTACTGGAAAACTATCCCCCACTTAAATTAGAAAACAGTTCATCAATTTTGGGTGAAGGGTAGAACTTAATCTTAAACACTTAATTTATAATAGTCTTATAATCACTATAAATCCTTATCTTTCCATCCCTCTCTAATGCAGGTACTATTGGAGCAGCCCACCTTGAAAATTGCATAGGCTCATTTATTCCTTCTTTTTTCAACCTATTCAATTCACACTCAATCTTATCTTTAAGTATAAATGGAACAGTACAGGTGTGAAGAACCTGGATTAGCATTATTATCCACATTCTGTTAAACCTCCATGCTTTTCAGAATTCCCAACTCATTCTGGAAGAAAACAGCCATCTTCTGAAGAATATCATCTAGTCCTGAGGTTGCCTGTAGGCGATGGATTTCGTTCTAATCCAGAAGCATCTTTCCCAGCCAGTCTCATCCAATTAGGCTAGGTTCTTCTCCTTTAACAATAATTAAGGTAAACTGTGATTGCTCCATCATGTGCATAAAGTGCACTAGGATTTTCCTGAGGATTTCCCACTTTCTCCAGTATATCTTGATATTAATGGAAGAATGTCTAATGACAGGGGGTTTGGTATTCCAAAGTCTCTGATGCATGCTCTTACTAATAATTGAATGTGAAGTATCAGTGTTTACTTTCATGGTAGTCTTGCCCCATCATGAGAAATATTCAACTCTATGGGAATACTTGCTTTGCTTGGTGAAGTTTTAAGTGGTAAGATTCAATGTCAGAATCACCTTAACCTCTCTCCCAGATTCCAACAGATAGAGTTTCTCTTTCCTTGGAATCTGGTCCTTCTTCCTTGAATAGATGCACACAATTCTTTATGTGGCCTTTCTTGCCATAGTGGTGGCATTCTGAGTCCCGGAACAAAGCGCCACAGACGTGATACAGTAATGAGCAAAGAAAACAATATTAATTGTTTTCCACCAATATCACAACAGTTCATTGTTCCTATTACAATTAATCATACCAATAAATATACAAAGTCATATTATTACAATATTCATATATTATGCAAGAAGTAGTATTCGAAGTTTATTATCATTAAACAAGTTCCTTAACCACTCCACCATGGTTTATTTAAACGTTCTATAATTTCGTGGATCTAACTCCTTCAGTTTATTTATTTTTAGATATTCTATTTTTTGGCATTTTTAACAATCCACACCAATGGGGCAGATAGAAAGAGGCATGTATTACTCCCAAATTTGAGTTGGGTATACATCCCTAGTTTTAGGTCTATAGCTCCAATGGTCTCTCTGCTAAAAGTACCATTTTTGGCCTTTTTTGGTCTGACATGAACACAGGAAGGGGATGTAGCTATATAAATGCAGTCAAAATATTCCGCAGATAAAACTGATTCTGAATATATGTATATAGGTTCATAGGAATAGCTCCATATATCCAAGTAATAATTCCGAATACTATTATTTGGTATTTTTGCATCACACAAATTTCTTAGAAATCTACATAAAGGTTTGGCCAGAATAATGGTACTAACATAAAGACAGACAGACAGACAGACAGACAGACAGACAGACAGACAGACAGACAGACCGACAGACAGACAGACAGACAGACAGACAGACAGACAGACAGACAGACAGACAGACAGACAGACAGACAGACAGACAGGCAGGCAGACAGACAGGCAGACAGACAGACAGACAGACAGACAGACAGACAGACAGACAGACAGACAGACAGACAGACAGACAGACAGACAGAGAGACAGACAGACAGACAGACAGACAGACAGACAGACAGACAGACAGAGAGACAGACTGACTGACTGACTGACTGACAGACAGACAGACAGACAGACAGACAGACAGACAGACAGACAGACATACAGACAGACAGACAGGCAGGCAGGCAGGCAGGCAGGCAGGCAGACAGACAGACAGACAGACAGACAGACAGACAGACAGACAGACAGACAGACAGACAGACAGACAGACTGACTGACTGACAGACAGACAGACAGACAGACAGACAGACAGACAGACAGACAGACAGACAGACAGACAGACAGACTGACTGACTGACTGACTGACAGACAGACAGACAGACAGACAGACAGACAGACAGACAGACAGACAGACAGACAGGCAGGCAGGCAGGCAGGCAGGCAGGCAGGCAGACAGACAGACAGACAGACAGACAGACAGACAGACAGACAGACAGACAGACAGACTGACTGACTGACAGACAGACAGACAGACAGACAGACAGACAGACAGACAGACAGACAGACAGACAGACAGACAGACAGACAGACAGACAGAGTGTTTCAAAACCTTCCTCCAGCTCAGTAGGATGATGGGAGCAGATTAAGGCTGGAGCAGTGGTTCAAAAGTTTTTTCAGAAGTTAAACAGACAGACAAGGACAAGGAGGGAGGTTACACAACTTATATATATAGGATCCTAGGAACCTGCACCTGCAAGTGTTTTACCCATACTATACCATTAAAAATAGAACAAG
Organism: Lycopodina hypogea; assembly: GCA_963969325.1. Lineage (NCBI taxonomy): Eukaryota > Metazoa > Porifera > Demospongiae > Poecilosclerida > Cladorhizidae > Lycopodina > Lycopodina hypogea. The sequence continues at coordinate 1,072,515 of OZ017791.1, read as the reverse complement.
GATTTCCACGGGATCTCAATGAAAACCTAAGGTCATCATTTCATATCTGGGCTAGATTTAAAAGCTAGTTTTGTGATAAATTTGTATACTTTTCAACCATTTCTTGAATGACGAGTAACGATAGAAATTAATGTGTCAGTGGCATGGCATATATGTATTTTTGTCTGCTCACAAATATGATCACCTCAATTTCACTGTTTTCTCCTCTTTGTTCATATTCACTCTACTGTGGAGAACAGAGTTTGCATATTGTGTACCTTTTTGTTCCGGCTGAAGGAAGAAATCAACCTAGATGAGGGCGAGGACATTTTGATCACAAATGGGAGCAGGAGCAGAGATGTGATATGGAAGATCTCTATCAATCCTTCTCTAAGAACTTCCTGGGTTGCTTGCCCTTTTGAATGCAAAAACAGGGCAAAGACTAGAATCCAATTGTCAGTCTAGCAATCATTGACATATCCTTCTACAGCATTGACTTTGTGTACCCAGATAATGACTGCAATGAGTGTGTGTGTATGTGTGTATGTGGTATATGAGAATAATTGGCGATTTTGTAACGCATGTGTGGGTGTTGGTGAGTGTTGTCCAGATTTTCCTAGAATTAAAAAGATTATGTTGTTGTGTTGCAATCATGTGTATTTAATGAAGGTAATTGGTTTGAATAATGATCACCCCACACCCCCACCCTCCCCTATTCCCCCTTTTCCCTTGTTTAAAAAATGCCTTACAAATGGATATGGACAATCAATATTTAAATTGTGAGAAGCTCAATGAGCAGCTCTTGCATGCATACATTCATTCCCCCAATAATCATAGTGCAGTGATGCTTGTTCTATGTTTAAAGGAACAGCATAGCTGCTTGTTATTCCCCTGGCATTAGATGGAGAGGCAGGACTGAGAGGGGTAGTGCAATGTGATGGGGTATCAGTCACTAGAACAATATTTCATGCATATAGCCAATAATGTATGAAGTAAATTTGCTAAAAAACCTATTTTAATGGAACGCATTCAACACCACATAGAAACACCACATCACCACATATAATCTTATGTTATTACCTAAACAAATGCTCTTGCTCTGATTATTGTGGTACTATATATTGCACATGCACATGCACATGCACAAGCATACATACATGCACAAGCAAACATACATGCACACATACACTATTGCAAACAATTCCTTGAGTTCATGAATTTTAACTTATCATTAGACTTTGTGGAGCTTTATAGAGAAATTACCAACTCAGTGGATCAGCATTTAAGGAGAAGTGAATAGGAATTAGTGAAGGCATATTCAGTCAGGATGATTTGACAGATTAGAAATATATATTTACCCCGATTGGAAGGATTATAAGTTATCTTGCAAAGAAATGCTGAAATATTTTCATAAAATTACAAATCCCCCACCATTTACCACAAGTAGTGGATAGGGAATAGACAGAAACATTCCAATTTCCACCACAAGAAGTATATTTAGCTGCTTTTGATTAAGAAAAAAGCATGCTATGGATGCCAAACTTGTAGGGGTTAGTAAGGAAGTGAAGGAGAAGAGTTATGGCAATTTTATTATTTGGGGTATGCAAAATCATGTATAACTTTGTGTACATATTATTGTGTACAAATTTTTTTACACAAATTTATGCATTAAAAAACATAGCTTGGACTAGTTTGAGGGGGTGTGGTGTCCATGGTTACCCTAAGTATGCATTTTCATGAGATTCCATCATTAAATATTATCTTCCAGTGCATAAATACATCAGGGATTGCATGTATAATTTATTAGAGTAAGTAGTACATGTATATGTGGTAATTGTATGGTAAGTTTGAGATATGTTATGTGTAAGCAGAAATAAACTCTTCGTTCATTTGTTTGTGTGCACAGAGGCTTCAGTCATGCCCAAGTGCAATAAATGTATGGCAAGTGTCTTTTGTGGCAGCCTGAGGTGGCCTTCATGTATTTAGCAGTGGTTAAGCAGTTCCCTGACTGCATGAATACCCTTGAGGCAACTGCTGGGGCCATAGAGAATCTCACTGCTTGCAAATGGAAGGTAAACCTCTTCTACAAATGTTTGTGTCCTTGTATCAATGTGAACATTTGAGGTACTGAAAGAAGAAAAAAAAATGATGTACAAGGACTGAGCAGTAACTAGAACTAATTACAAGTAGGAGTAAACAAAAATCAAGATTTGTCTGGGTGGAGGTTTGTTGCTTTTATTTTTGTTGTTATCTTTGGATTTGTTTTTTTTTTTGGTGTTTTTTTTGGGGTTTTTTATTGGTTTTTTGGGGGGTTTTTTGGGGTTTTTTTTTGGGGTTCTTTTTGTGGATTTTCATGATTGTTTTGGTTGGTTTATTACTTTATTTCAAAATAAGTAAATTTCTTTATTAAATCCCCTTCCCTCAATTTGCTTACCTTTCCTTCTCTTCCCCTCTCTCTATCTCCAATGTATCCCTGCAGTAGTCTGCCTACATATGAAACATCATTTTCATTTCCAACGGCCTCCAATTCCTTGGTAAATTGCTACTCAATGGCAATTATAAAGTAGCATGTGCGACAGCCAAGGCTCTTCATGATCTAGCCAAAGACTCACACAAATAAGTCATGCTGGGAGTGCTGGTGATCAGGCACATTAAGCACTGCCTTCTCCTTGGGATGAACCACTCATGCATCTTCTAGGAAACCTCTATTGCCTTCCTCTATTGCCTAGTGGAGCTCTTCAGCAACTGTACAGCAAATGCAAAGTAGTACAATAGAGCTGCAGCATTGTTAGTGGTGAGGATATGATCAGGGTAGGTTTGTCGTATAGACACAAAAATTTTGTCTGGAATGTTCCTCTATTCTGTGTACTTCGCATAGTAGTATTTAACCTGTATGCCAACAATACAACTGATTTTTTTCTTTCAACAACTTTCTTGTGTTCGTGCAAACTATTTACTATATATTAGCTCTTATATTTAAGTGATACAATGACCTTCTATTTCAAACATAACCTCTTATACAAATAGAGCATTATATAAAAGAAAATTCTTTCATTGAGCATTCCCCATTACAGAACTCAGTGTGTACATTTCCAAAGCAAAACTAATATGTTGCATGCATTTTATCTCTATCTGAATTGTCTTTAAGGAGAATCTAACTTCCGTTTTGAAAGAAATAACATTTCTTTCAGACTGAGAGACCATTGTTAACCATACACAGCAAGATATTTTTAAGTAAATTAACTCACTCTACATTAACTGTTCTTTATAGTGAATAGGACCCTCTTATGTTGCACCTTTAATCATAGTTGAAGAAAATGTGACAAGTTAGCTATGTATAATGCTGAAATTCCTTTATTTCCCCCGATTATGATGCACGCTTTCTTATCATAGTTGCTGTGTATAACTCCAGTAAAAAGTACTGTGCATATGTCTAAGGAGCTGTATAGACAAGGTACAAGTATTATGTATTCTGTATCTATGTTCACATCTGCTATAGACTCTTTTGTGAGGACAGTGTCATGTTGCTGACCAACGTAGCGAGATCATGGCAACGCATGATCAAGATCACCCATACAGTGCACAAGGTTGGTATTTCTTTATTCACGTGCCACACAATCACATGTAATGTACATAGCATCTCCACCCACCTGTTTCAGGTTTGTTCACAGCTATGGGAGTAAAAAGAATGTAAATCAGATCTCAAGAAGTTAGGGTGGGATTTGGGCCATTACCAGCACTTGATTAAGGACTCCAATGCTCTGATAGAACTGGCACCTCATGGGAGCATGTCCAGTGATTACCATGGCTCTGATCACTATAAGAAAGAAGCGACAAACATTCCAGTAGAAGTCATTCAATGAAAAAAAAACAGAAGGAGCTTGAGGAGGGGGAGGCAGATTCATTGCTGGAATGCTCCCTCATAAGAAGAAGATAAATGATGCCCAGTCACAGGTGAAATGGAAGGATTTGTATATACCTCCTTATCAATATTTCTGATCATTGCTCATATTGCTAGAGATTACCAACCAAGCATACAAATAATTTTACCTGAAATTTTCTAATCATTTTTCCTTATTTATAACATTTTTTGGGGGTTGTTAGTTGCTTCTATTGCTTTGTGTAGAATCATCTAGCAGTCGCTTCTACTGGCCATATTAAGCTCCCACAGATATTGAAGGAACCTAACTACCAAACAATGCTTTGTCACAGCATTGACATTTAGTCTCAACACATACCATCCACCATCAACATCCCTTCCAATTTATCCCGATTATGATAGCATATCCATTGTGCAACATTCTCCTGTTGCAGCGCCTCAGCCCACCAACATGTGTCAGGTAAAGATCACCACTGGTAGAAAGAATTATTTATGAGAGAGTCATGTAAGGATAAATATATATGCAATGGTAGAGTGTGTTATCTGTCTGCAGTGGCAATATATAAAGATTTTTGTGTGTGTATACTCCGAGTTCCAGTCTATCGATAAGCCAGCACAGGGATTGAGTGATGGTGCTCAAATTAACCAATCTCTGCAGAGGTTAGGCATGAATGCTCGGACTGACATAGTAGCATCCCTTACCACCAATGGTCCTCTCTCTGGCAAATCACAGTAGAAGATGGAGGGTGACACACACTTCTCTATGTATGCTATGGTGAGTTTACTCTTGCCAATGTTGCTATTGATAATGCTGAATCTACACTTCTTTGAACTGCTTCAACCTAGTGTGGTGTTATAAAGTATGTCTTCACTTAAAACAATTTTCAATCTACTTCAGCATGCCGTCTCCCACTATGATATTGCAACAGTGTGTATGTATGTAGGGCTATCAGTCAACTTACTTCAACCGGCCTCCACCCTGTGTGGTGTCGGGTCAGTGTGTGTCCCCACAGTGCTATTGTCAGCCTAATTTAACTTGCCTCAACCCAGTATGGTGTTGGTTCTGTGGGTGTCTCCACCCACCTATTGTAATCTACTTCAACGTACCTCAACCCGGTGTATTTTTGATCTGGTTATCCCTATAGAGCTATTGTCAACCTACTTTAACCTGACTCAACCCAGTTTAATGTTATTTGCATGTGTTTCCCACAGAGTTACTGTCAACTTACTTCAACATGCCTCAACATATGTGATGTTGACCAGTGTGTGTCCACATTAAGCTATCGTTAACCTACTTCGACTGGCCTAAAGTCAGTGAGGTGTTAATCCAGTGTGTGCCCCCATAGAGTTAATGTCGACCCACTTCACCTTGCTCCAACCCAGTGTGGTGTTGGTCTAGTGTGTGTGTCCATAGGACTATTTTCAACATCTTTAATTTACCATAAATCAGTTTGGTATATATCCAGTATATTTCCACATACAGGTATGAGGTGGTATATAAGAGAAGGAAGAGGAGTGTCATTTGTGTGTGTGTGTGTGTGTGTGTGTGTGTGTGTGTGTGTGTGAGTGTGCATGTGTGTGTGTGTGTGTGTGTGTGTGTGTGTGTGTGTGCATGTGTGTGTGTGTGTGTGAATTGTTCAATAAATACAAGAAGCAATATATATTGGTGGTGGCTATGTTGGTAATGTGAAGGGAGAATGGTACTGATCATTATTTATCTTGCTCTGAACTGCCATTTCTGATCTTTTATTTTTCATTAATAAAATTGCATGTTCCAAATAAGGAAAGGTAATGATTCAATCCATTTCACATCTTTGTGTGACTTTTAATGAAATTTTTCTATGATATTTATGGTAAAATTTCCTTGTATCATCATACTGAGTCAATTTCATTGCAGTTTATTCGCATATTTTATATTTAAAATTATCTTGTTGCACTGAAAAGATCTGATGCTGGTATATGTATAATGCGTTGCCAGATCAATATCAATATGTAAGATTATAGAATGCACTCATAACACCATTTCTAAAACTATTACTTCATTTAAATAATTGCAGCTCAAAAGAAGCATGTAGCCGGTATTCCTGCCGACATCTTTTTTTAAACATCAGATTGGAACTCACTTAGGTTACCATAATTTGGTGTAAATAGTTTACATAGTCAAAATGAGCAAAGTTTGCATTAATGAAGGAAAAATATGGATCAAAGAAGGAAAAGAAATAGGGGGAAGGAGAAATGATGGAAGAGTACAATAAACAACAAAAGAAGGAAAAAAGCCCAGTCCTTGATTAAGAAACCAGGACTTCTTGCTTAGTGGCTTAGTAAGCAGATCCCTTAATCATTGAACCATGTTTTTGTAGGCCATTTTTTCCATATTTTTTGGTATGTATTCCCCTGAAAGATTCAAACTAATGACCAATTTTGTGTGCATGGTTTTATTGTTCAATTAAATTTTGTTCCACTTGATTGCTCCTCTTAACCTATCTATTTGTCTCCATTAACATTTTATGGGTGTGGCTAGACATACTCACAGGAGGGTTTTCCTACTCTTGTGATCACATGGAGAGCACACTCCAAGATTAAGTACGATTGGTATATGCCAGTGAAAAACACTGGTCAAAGTGTGGCTATGGCTAAACCACACCCATGGGAGGGTAAAAATTAGCAATGAAAGCTGTTCCTCTCTGCAACACTTACCATGTGGCAGTATTATATAGGGTTGGCCCTTATTTAGGCTTACCATATAGTTCAGTTTGAAAATGTCCTGGATTCTGGTCTTCCCTTTGTTGAAAAATAATTGTTGTTGAAAAATAATTGTTGCTGAAAAAGCTGCACTCCCCCCTTCCCTCTCACAAATATTGCAGACACTAAAGTTAGCATCCTTTTTCTCTCTCTGGTAGGTGGTGGGGGGTTGTGGTGTGTATTTAAAAAATATATATATATCTATTTTGATTAATTATTCTGGCTGTTTGCAGTGGGCTATCATAATTCTTACGACTTTCCTTCCAAGGCTGACTTCTTGATTTGATGATTCTGTTTTAAAGTTCACAATGCCCAAACATAAGTGCAAGTCCACTCCAGAACTGAAGACCAAATTTTTCATGTTTTGGTAGAACAGGAAAGGAATGAGTGTTTAGACTGAGTATTTTTGTGAAATTGGTAACAATGCAATTAGTGCAGTAGAGTAAATTTTTCATTTCACACAGTGAAGCATCATCAGGACTACACATTTGCAATGCTGACTAAAAATCTTTAACCAGAGTGAGTGAAGGTGGGATCTTTTCAATTCCAAATTATTGATTTTCTTGCATTAATTGATTATATGAATATTTTATACCTTTACTGTAGTTGGAGTAGAGAGTTAAGAGTGAGCTAGGGCTAGGGCCTGTTTCTCTGCTATGGTGAATAAAAATGAGGGAGCCTGAGAGTACAAATGCTTTTTCTTTTTTCCCCATTACATTTTATTAATGGTCCTCCATCACACACAAAAAACTTCACTAGTAATATATGATACCCCCTCCCATCCCAAAGTGTCCTTTTTTTTGGAATCTGCAAATATGGTAGTCCTACCTTATTTCATCAACTAATGATTGACTTGTTTGTGTTCCTTACTCCATTTTGTGGAATGCTGAGCTCACCAAATATACTGAATTTCTGTACAAAGTAAGTACTAAACTTGACTCTACCTTTCAGGTATTGCATGGTCTTATATTACTATGTTATAGGCTACTCTGTCCGTCCCTTTGGTCTTGCTTCATTACCTTCCCGAGTTTCTTTGTGACTACCACTTTTCTTTCTGTGATGCAATTCCACCAAACTGCATCCAGATAAGGAATTTCATTCTCTCTGCCATTCCTCACAACATGAATGAATGTTATTTCCAAGTAATTGGTCTGTTGAGTGATGTTGCATTTATCACCAAACCACATGTGCAATTTTGAAGGTTGACATATTACCAGATACTTTCAATGCTCACAGATCCTTCCAACTTACACCCAGTATATAAAAACCACTCTTAAGGAGGTACATGTATTACATGTCATATGTTAAACTTGTTTTTTAACGTATAATTCATAGAGTGTGTTCATTATTTTCTGATATATAATAGGATTTGAACTATTATATCTGCACAAGAGCACCCGTGACTTTGCTTTAAGAATCAGAGGAGAGTTAGAAGTAAAGCATGAATTCATTTCAGGAGTGGAGAATAGCATCGCTTATTAATGTTGTCATATCAATGTAGGTCTCCAATCAGCCTGGAAACAAATACAATGTGTCCCTGATAAATGCTCTGGTGTTGTACGTGAAAACTTAATTTATAGCTTAAATCCATTGCAAGGAAAGGGGATCTATCGACCAGTACCATAGTTCAAACTTCTCCGTGGACATCTTGCAACACCTTGTGTTAGACTACGATACTGAAGGTTAGTGGTTTGTGACCTAGCTGTATCAGTAAAATATTCTGATTTGCTGTGAAATATTTCACTTTGAACACCTGCTGACAAAATTCACATAGCTTTCGAATTTATCACATATATTTACATAATATTATGATGCGTTACCTACACTTCGTGATTACCTTTACTTCCAAGTCACTATCTCTTCATCAATGCCATTGTAAACCAGCTGTGCTGTTCTAACAGCCACAATCCTACTTCAGCTGTGCTCTGCTATCATTGTTTGAAGAGACAAATGTTGAAGCTTTTAAAGGACAAATCACATGAGTTTTCTTGGAGATGCTGATTGTGAGAGCCCGCATGCATGGGGACTAATCACTTTCATTGAACCAATCAAAAAAGTAAGATACAACTTTTGGGAACATGAATTTGTCCAATATATTCCAAATATTGAGAAGTAAGCCAAAACTTTATACACGAAGAAAACTATAACTTAGTGCTATAGATTTTAATGCTGATAAAAGTTAGTGTGACCTTTTTAATCCTTTTTTATCATTTTTTTTCTTATGAAGTTTTATTTTTCCTCTTCTGTTCAGGTTGTTTGTTTCACTGGCTAAAGTTGTATGCAAAAATAACTGTTATAATACTCAAACAAGTGATATGCATGAAGAAACTGCTTCATATCTTTTCTTAAACTTATTTAGACTACTAACATATTATTATAATAAATAAGTGTCCCCTAACTTTACATAGTACTATAATATATATATGTATGTATATATATGTATGTATATATGTATATATGTATGTATGTGTATATATATATATATATAATGTAATAGGGGAAATAAATAGGGGAAATAAATAGGGGAAATGGGTGGGTGGAAACCACCTCCCAAAAGAAATGAAAAAAAAAGAGTCTCAGGTAGAATCAAACCACTTAAAATAGTCTCAGGGGGAAGCTAACAATCAACCGTCTGCTTGGAAATCTATACCTTACCCATTTTTCCATCATCGTTGCAGGCTTTTTTTGTATAGATAATTGTATTTCCTTTTTTTCACAAGGAGTACAGCTTTAGGAAAATTCCCTTAAAGGTGAGAGTCCTCAGAAAATTTCCAATTGTTTGATACATTAAGCATCAAAACACATAAAAAATTTTAATGCTGATGTAACCACAGACTGGTAAGGTGACCTTGCTCCCTTCAAAACAAATCTGTAGCTATACATTAAAATTAATATAACATTTTTCCCATCAGAAGAAAATTCATCTTGCCTTGATGGCAAGTGCAGCAGCAAAGAGAGTTTCCAGCATTAAAGCAGAATTGGGCTGATGTTCAGATAAACCATGCAATGTAGACCACAAGGAATCTGCAGAGAAACCTGGTAGCATTTATGCATTCTCATTTTAATCATACCAAAATGTTGCCTGATTTCCTTTAGAACAACATTAAAACCTTCATCCTAAAGTGAGTGCACAAGGTTAGCAGCAAGTACAGTGGTTGAGGACCCTCAGCAGAAGCAGACATATTTCTATTATGGCAGACACCATATAGTTTGCAATTAACTCTAAAGCAGGAGAACCAACATTAAAACAAACATTTTTGTCAACTATTGGTCCCATCCATACAAGTTGATCCACTCCTCTATAGCTCACAAATGACCTAGCACTGCTTTAAATTACATCTCCAACTTTGTTTATTATATCCCTGTCCACATTGGCTCAATATTCACCACATGCTCTAAATGTGTTACAAAGAAATAATATGATGAGAAGTAGCATGCATGTAAAGTATTCAAAAGTAGACCATTACCATACCCAAAGAAGTAATACACATAAATGAACTACTTCGTGTCTTTTCTTAAACTTATTTGGACTATCAATATATGATTACGATAAATGAAATTGTACCCTGAGTTTGCGTAATGTTACATATACATATATATGTATGTATTTGTAAAAAAAAAAAATAAAAAATAGGAAAATGATGAAAGAAGAAGAAACCACTCTCAGCCAATAAAAAAAAAAAATTCTCATGAGTGAATCAAATCACTTGAAACAGCCTCTAAGCTCTCCTTCAGCTAAAAGACCAATGTGTATATTAGGAGATACTCCAGAGTTACCTATAATTTATTCTCTCTGATATCATTGAGTTTATCAATACATAAAGTTTTATTCAATTGATTTTAGCATTGGTCATGGTGGAAATGGTTATGTTACGAAATGTGTAAGAAGAAAATGCCATTAAATAAAATTGAACCTCCTTAATCAATTTCTATGGCATTTTTTAGACCACAGATCTCATTGAACATTATTGAAGTAGAGTCCCTCAGATTCAAATTTTTGGCAATGAAAAATATCCCATTTAGTCAGATGACTATGCAATCAATCCATCCTCAATCTTGTTTCAAAATTCAGAGTTGGCTAAAAAAAAATTCTGTTATGGCCATAGGAAGATGCAGTAATAAAAAAAAAAGAGAAAACATTAATCACAAATTATCTACGAAAAAATAATTATGGGTAAGTCTGACATGTTTTTTCAGGGTTATTAGATGAATTTAATGATGTGACCAATTAAGCCAGCATAATTCCTATTCAGTCCCTTGATAGTAATTGAGAGGACATCAGCACAAAATTTCTTGGCATTCACATCTATACTAATATAGGAGTGTCCATATTTGGTGTTTCTTAATTCGTAAGACAAACTAAATGAGGATTGAGCCTCGGTGAAACAAGATTGAGCCTCAGTGAAACAGGAATAACTGAAGAGGAGACCTTTCTTGTGTTTAGTCCCAGACCAACGTACCACAGTTAAAGGCAACAGCAAATTACAGCTAAATTTACTGTCAGCTAATCTGCAGTAATAAGACACTATATCCCATGTAGAATTCTTCAATATTTTTTTTTTAACTGCAAGATTATATAGACCATGTCAAATTGTTTCCTTCTCATGCAGAAAAAACACACAGAAAGGAGCCACTGACAGATAAGGTAACATTGCTTCCTACAAAACAATCTGTAGCAATATATTAAAGTTAATATAACATTGTTCTTATTTGAAGAACATTCCTCTTGCCTTGATGAAAGTGAGGCATTGAGGAAAGTTTCTGGCATTAAAGCAGAAGTAGGCAGATGTTCAGATAGACCAGGCAATGTAGTCCACAAGGAAAACTGCAGAGAAACCAGGTCACTTTATGCATTGAAAAGAAATCAAAAGCAAGATATACAACTTCAAAACAAGCTCTTTTATCAACTATTGGTCCCATTCATATAGGTAAACTAACACCTCTATAGCTCACTAACTGCCTGGCACTACTTTAAATTACATCTCTAACAGCATCAATTACATCCCTGTCGATATCGGCTCAAAATCCACCACATGCTCTAAATGTTTTACAAAGAATAATAGCATGGGGAAGCACCAGATATCAACTGCTCAAATGGCAAGGTATCTTTATTAAACATCAGCAACTCTGTCTAACCTTTCAACACCCTATTTGATAGTGACATTTTTGATCCAAGATCAGGAAGTCAGTATAATGCATTTTTTCAATGAAAACATTTGGTGTCAACTATCAAGTGTCCCATGGTGGATACAAGCCCACATTTGATGAGCAGAGGCAGATGTAGCACCAAGTAGTCAGACTTCTACCAACACAAGAACAACTAAAGAGTTATTCCTGCAGATTGTCAATCATCATACATTGGCTCAGCATTGGCAGGAAATGGTTTCTGGCCTAAGGTAACCCTTCATACACTCTCAGCAGCATATGCTAGATCATTACAGAGTTCATGTGTGCCTCAAGCATGTACTTCCCCAAGAATTTGACATAGTAATTTTCTCAGAAGATATTTCTGTTTGGACCACACCAGAGTCACACAATGTGGCTGCATTTCCTGAAATACCTGCCATCCTTAATGGTCAATAACATGGCAGATGGAACATTGTGCTTCATTGGCAACAGAATACCCTCAAGACAGTAGAAGAGGCACACAGAACTTTCTATGCCCTCAAACATCTGGAGTGATGAAGACAACCACTGCACCATTATTTTTCTTTTAAACTATATGTAGTTTAAATTGGGTGTAGACAATGCTGTCCAGATGAAAACTTGGTTAGAGTTGTGTATGATATTGGCATTCTCTGAATTTGGGGAATTGATTTGATGAAGAGTTAACTTCTTTTCACACTCATATACACTATTTTGAAACCAAAAAAGTCTGCATATTCAGTCTTCTTTTTTTTAATAGTCTCTGACATCACCATCTGCTATGATATTATGTTCTACCATGCTTTAATGAAGCATTATTGATATAATCTCCTGCATGAAATTTTTTTTACATTTGCTTTATGGCCTTGCTTAAATCATTAAGTACTAAACTTAGGTAGTGCGTTAAATTTATTTATTATTTTTTTGGCACTATACTTTATTGGTCACTAGCAGCATATACCCAGCGTTGATGGTCAATGTCTAAATAAAACATAGAAGCTGCTCAATTTTTGGCCTGGTTGGTCATTTAATTAGTTTTTGGCATGCAAAATATTTCCTGTGGGTGTGGCCACCATTTTACCACATTTATTTACGCACCCATATGTGGTTAACGTATCTCACCCAATTACTTGCAGGCCACATGCCAAATTTGGTTATAGTATGTTCTTTTATTAGTTATTGTTAGTCAAAACAACTTTTTCTGGGTTGGTCTATGACAAAACCACACCAATTAACATACCCATGTGTGGATAATAATGCCTACCAGTTAACTGAAGACCATATGTCAAATTCCAACAACAATTTTGAAGCTAGTGCAATTCCTACCATTCTTCAGGGGATATGTTCGTTGAGCCTTCATGAAGACAATAGACTTACCAAGGAAGGTCAACCAAGCAGACCACAAAAATAAACCTTAATACCCTACAAGAACATTTCAAACAATAAATCCTTGGAAAGCATGTCTCAGAGCCAAAAAAGAATACTGGAGAAAAAAGAACGCACCAGTTGCCTAAACTCACAGCAGCATAAATGGTTGCAACAACTGCACAGACCTGTAAGATGTGCCCACCTACAACACATGTCCTCCCCTAACAAATATTTTCATCAAAGAAATGACAACCACTACCAATGTGTTTCATTATAACACATACCTTAAAGAAGAACATGTCCTCCAATAAGACATGCTTCCAGTAAAACACAATATATTGTAAGATGTGCCATCCTGAATGTAGTGTTTACTACATAATTACGTGGGTGATTTTCTAGCAGACCCTAACTGTAACTCTCAAAGTATTCAAGTGCACAAAAAGGAGAAACTGGTCTCATTAAGAATTGCTATGACATTTATGCATAGATGATAGTGATGATAGTTCCATGGTTACAAATGGTCAGAGTAAGTTTACCACAAGGTATTTCACTACAACCTCTATACTCCTCTCCACATAAAATAATCATCATCATAATAATAATAATTATTATAATGTACAAGCAAAAACAATCACAATGAATGTACCTCTGAAAAAGTTTCTGACGAAGAAAATGGATGTAGCAAGTTCCTGTCCGAAATGTGTAAAATGAAACCAACAGATTGCCTTTCGTCATATTGTGAATGGGCCTTCAGGCAGACTATCTAGAGTAAGGGGCTGTCCTTCTGGCAATCTAGATAAGCCATCAGTATTGCAATGCTTATCTGTGGTTTTGAATAATATCTCATATTAGTAAGACAAGCTAAAAGTAAGGAGGACCACGTCTGCATTGTTGCAGCTGCTAAGAAGGTATTCCTTTCTTAGACCCAGAATGGCTAAGAGAGGTTTGTGATCTGTGATCAAAATTAATTTCCTGTCATAAATATATTGGTGAAATTTTTTTACTCCAATTATTAGAACCAAGGCCTCTTTCTCTATTTGGGAATATTTTTTCTCACTTGGGGACAATGTTCATGAAGAAAACACAATGCAAATGCTCACATCAAATTTACCCATAATAAAATATCATCAATGTAACATACAACATTAGGAATTCCCTGTAATGCATATTCTATCATCTTTTGAAAAGTAGCCAGAGAATATGCTACACCATAGGGTAAATGGGTGTATTTGTACAGACCTTTATGTGTATTGATAGAAACACACTGAGAAGATGCATAATCGGACATAATTTGAGTGTAGGCCTGGATAAATCCAATATATACATGCATGCATAAGTACATACATACATACATACATACATACATACATACATACATACATACATACATACATACATACATACATACATACATACATACATACATACATACATACATACATACATACATACATACATACATACATACATACATACATACATACATACATACATACATACATACACACACACACACACACACACACACACACACACACACACACACACACACACACACACACACACACACACACACACACACACACACACACACACACACACACACACACACACACACACACACACACACACACACACACACACACATACATACATACATACATACATACATACATACATACATACAATATATATTACGTTATATTTAGCAGTTAACACATCCAAAGTAGCTCTAGCTCAAGCAGCTTTGTAGAAGGTAGCACTCTAACCATGTATGGCCATTTTGTTCATTATATGCAGTATAACCTCCCAAAACTGCACTCTCTGAAATAGGGGCAACCTATATAAAATGGATAAACAGTAAGTCACCATTTGATTCCTTACAAGAGCGAATAGAGCAGTAACTCTGAATAACGGAAGCTGGGGCAGCTTTCAATAAATCCATAGAAAATGGACCTCCAGAAGGGACAAATGCCACACACCCACACATTTTGTGAAATTGAATTAACACAAGTCAAGAATAAAGGTATACATGCTAAATGAAGCTCGTGTTTCTTGCTGAATGAGATGAATGGCTCCAGAAGATTCTCCACCAGTCCCTTTTCCATCTCAATGTAGGATCTTAGTCCCTACAGAGGGTAGGCATTTTCTTTCCCGGCACACATCAATTCCTTTCGGATTTTGCAGTAGAATCCCTTATTGATCTTTCTGTGTAAAAAAAAATTGAGTAATTGTTATTCTTTCTCCAAAAATAAAACAAAATAACGAAGTAAAAGGGTTTGCCAGTTGAGTTTTCGAATAAGGCATAAACAGCCAGTTAATAGATTCCTGATTCTTCATTCTTTATTATTGTTCCCCCCCCCCCATTTCTATCTTATATAAAGGAATGTGTATATCTCTCCATCCATCAGTCCGAAAAGCTAACTGTATTTAAAAAGTGAAATGGTACTTCCTGAGGTCTAAGGTACATGAAATTTGGTGTGAAGATAGATGTAGTGGCAAAGTTAATGCCCATTTTCTCAGAATTTTGCTAAACATAATTTGAACAGAGAATGATATTTATTATCAGAATTAGATAATCAGAATACTTCAGAACAAAGGCTTTTATCAGCAAAGAATTGGCACAATGAGTAGGTCACAAATCAGGTAAGGTGAGTTAAATTGAATTAACACCTGCAAACAAGTGGGAGTAATGATAAGATTCAAACGTCACATCATTCATCCGACGTCATAAAACAATATCTATTAGGGGGTTGCCTGTCAAGCACTGAACGTCGAAATGGCAGGGTATCTTCAACATCAGGCATTGTGGGGGCTTCTTGTGCAGGAGCTCCACTTAGATCCTCATTCAACATCTCATCACAAGGCAAATTACAACTCTCCACCTGCATATTAGGTTCAGGCAGAATATTATTAGGATGAAAAGTATTTTCAGGAAGAAGAACCAGGTGGCATAATGACACAGTTGCCTCTTGACTATCTGCATACCAGACAAGAGCTTATTGAGGGTTGGCCTGTAGAAGTTCAACATCGTCCACCAGGGGTTCATCCTTGTTAGTATGGATATTATGCTTGAGTAGAACTGGAGCAGGTATAATAAGCCAGGAGTGTACAGATCCACCAGTGGATGATCGTCTCTCATAGTTGAAGAGCCTCTCATGTGGGCTGCAGTTGGTTGCTGTGCAAATAAGAGAACGGAATGAGTGTAGTGCATCTGGGAGTACATTTGCCAACATTTCATCAATAGATCATGGGACTTGAGGGCCATAGATATGGCCTTCCAAACTGTACCATGGTACTTCCCCACCTGTCCATTACACACTGGGTTGTATGCAGTCGTTCAGCTTGCAGTGATCCCTCTGTTTAAGAGGAACAGGTGCAGTTCAGTATTCTCATGAAGGAAGAGCCCCTGTCTGAATGGACATATGCTGGCATCCCAAACATAAAGAATAGCTGACATGGACATTGAATGACAGTTTGTGTGCTGATATCCTTGCAGTGGAAGAAAAAGGGAATCTGCTTTATTCATCAATTATATTGAGAAAGAATACGTTGCAATTGTTTGATTTCTGTGTACCTTTGAAGTCAAGGTTTAGTATTTCAAATGGTTGAGTGATGTGCTTGAGGTTATTAGTGGAACTTAGGTTTATGTTCAGCACACACTCTACAAGCTTTACTCATCTGTCTCACCTCCTCTACTGAGAATGGTAGATTCCTAGTCCCCCCCAAAAAAGAAGCATATGGGTAATTCCAAGATGACAAAGAGAATCATGAAGTTCAGCTATATAAACACCAGCTGGGACTACAGCACAGAAATATCTAGAAAATGTATCAGCGGCAATATTTTCAGCACCAGGACAGTATCCAATGTCGAAGTTGTAGCAGGATAGCTCTATCCTCCAATGCACAATCTTGTCGTTTTTGATTTTTCCTCTCTGCTTGGTATTAAATATGTATGATACAGAGCATTCATCTATCTTTATCAAGAAATATCTTCCTGTAAGGAAGTGCTTCCAGTGGCTAATTGTTCTGATGATTGCTTGAGCTTCCTTCTCAACAGAAGCATGCCTAATATCAGACCCTTGCAATGTATTACGAAAGAATGCTATTGGGAGTCCTTTTTGGTTAAGGGTGGCAGCAATGGCAAACTCTGAGGCATCAGTCTCAACTTCAAACAGTACACATTCATCAATGGCACACACAACTGACTCTTCAATGTGCCTCTTCAGTGTTTCAAAAGCAGTGCTGGCCTCCTTGGATATTGGGAAACAAGAGGAAGTTGCAAGGAGTCGTATCTTCTCAGAGAAGCATCGGATCCATTGGGAGTAATAGGAAAAGAATCCAACAAGTCGGTTGAGACCCATCCTATCACTAGGAACAGGTAGTTACCGGAGAAGGTGCATACTCTCAGGATCTGACCTGACTCCCTTCCTCAATGATAGAACCAAGAATTGCCAATTTTCGAGTGGAAAAAACACACTTACTCATGTTACACATAATCTTACGTCGATAAGTTGCTTCTAGATAATGTTTGAGATTCACATTGTGCTCATTTCGATCTTTTCCACATATTGTGATGTTGTCAAGATATGTAAAGGTGGCCTGTAATTTTTCTTCTTCTATGATATTATCTATTGCCCCTTGAAAACATGCCACTCCATTATTACTCCTAATGGTACTCGTGTGAATTGTTACAATACCTTATCAGCCTGAAATGATGTATAAGGTTGGTCTGAGTCCTTGATTTTAACTTGGTGGTAAGCACTTCATAAGTCAATTGTACAGAAAACCCGGTACTGTGCAATATTATTGACAGTATCATCAATGTAAAGTAGAGGGTAGGCATCCATCATAGTGAAAAAAATTATAGTCTGTGAATATTCAATGACAAACCTTCTTTCATGGTTTCACTTCGGGTCACTACTACTTGAGCTTGCCAAGGAGAGTTCTGGATTCTATGATACATTCTTTTAATAGGCATTGAACCTCAGTGTCAATTAACTCTCTGTCAACATGATTGTACCTCCGTGATTTGATAGCAATTGTATGACCATCAGAAGTCAGATTAGCAAAGAGATCAGGTGGTTCAACCTTCAACACACTTAGGCCACAAACTTTAAGTGGTGACTGTGGCCCTCCATGATGAAAGATAACACTCTTATGTTGCTTCTGAAAGTCAAGTCCTAGAAGTAATCTGCGCACAAGCCTGGAACGATGGACAAGCAAACATTTGTATACTACTTGCCTCCAAGTGTTAGATTTGCCAAGCAGAATCCTAGGGTTTAGCTGACAGTGAAGATTTGGCCTGGCAATGTTCATACTCTCAGGATGCTTTGGGAGGCCTAGAGATTCCATAATAAGAGGATAAATGTAACTCTGAGTGCTGCAGGAGCCTTAGCACCTACTTCATTGATTACTTCTTTTGTGCTGGATTTGGACAGGGATGAGAGTGAGTTGGAGCCAGCAGCCGCTAATGTTGAACATATGGCTGCAGCACTACTACTTCCACATTGTGGACAGGCTAGTTCGGATCTGCAGACCTTGGCAAAGTGGCCGTTTATGAAACTTATTACAAGTAGCTTCCTTGGAGGACACCTTTGATGGGGATGTTTGTTGTAACCACAGAAGTAACATTTAGATCCACCAATAGCTGCAGGAGTACTATCTAAGGCATCTTCAGAAGTGGTGGACTGGAGCAAAGCAGTGGCACTTGTTGGGGAGAGGTTAGGAGAACTGAATGATTCAGAGCTCTTTTGGGCAGCATCTAAAGACCGAGCCTGAGTGAAAATAGTATTCAGGTCAAGAGTATTATTTTCTAGCAGTCGCTGGCATGTGACATTAGATTGCAGTCCAGTGATAAATGCATCCCTCACTGCCTCATCCCTATATTCAGTCTCAGTAATGTTTTGAAAATTACGATCCTTAGACAGAGACTTGAGAGCTTGAAAAAACATCTCTATAGTCTCTCCACTCTTTTGCCTTCTGGTAGCCAGTAGATGCTGGGCAAATACTTCATTGGCAGGCTTGACATACTGGGCCTTCAATATAGCAATAGCTTCTTCATGTGCTGTGTAGTGCTCAATGTATTCAAAGATCCTAGGACTTATATAGTTAGTTAGAATGGAGAGGCGGTGAAGTCCCTCCCCTGGCAGGACTGTGAGAAAGTTCTGGAAGGTGGGCAACCAGTGAAGCATATTTTGCAAGCTGTACAAAAGCTAAAATTAGCATTTAGCTTCTCTGGTCTAGCTTGTCTGGTCTAGCTCGTATGGTCTAGTTCGTCTGTTCTAGCTCGTCTGGTCTAGCTCGTCTGGTCTAGCTCGTCTGGTCTAGCTCATCTGGTCTAGCTCGTCTGGTCTAGCTCGTCTGGTCTAGCTCGTCTGGTCTAGCTCGTCTGGTCTAGCTAGTCTGGTCTAGCTTGTCTGGTCTAGCTCATCTGGTCATAGGAGTATATCCAAAATTTGTTTGCTGATATAATTGTAGCATTTATTAACAGAATTAAAGAATCAGAATATGTCGAAAAAAAGGCTTTTTATTGACCAAAAATTAGCACAACAACTAAATCACAAATCAGGCAAGGTGAATTAAAATGAGTTAAACTAAATTAACATATGAGTCTGAGTTGGAGAAATGATAAGATTCAAACATCACATCAGAGAGATATTTAGCATTTAGTGTAATTTTGACCATTTCTTGGTCAGGAATAGACTCACCACACCCACTTAATCTCCTGTTTTTCATGTCTGGAAGCCACACATTCCCATCATGGAGTTTGAATATTGCCCAAGTTACTCCCCTGATCAAGTTGTCTTTGCAAGCTAAACTTGTTTTCTCAACGCTCCAGCCACATAGGTAGGTACATACATACATATTTGGTGGGTTTAGCAAAGTGAGGTTGTACAATTTAGCCCTTGGTTACTGCCACCAGTTAGTCTAGGACTACCACTCTCTGATACTGTTACATGATAGACTTTGATCAAAATTATATCATCAATTCCTCACACAGAATACTTGAACAATCACTGCAATGGTTGTAGCTCTGCAACTGACAAATCAAGTAGCAGTTATAGCAGTTAAATACTCGTGTACCAAAAAAAAAAAAAAAAAAAAAAAAAAAAAAAAAACAAAACAGTCTTCTCTTAAATATTAAAGCTGCTGCTCAGCCAACCTCAAAACATCACATCATCACTGACCAAATATTATATCACACATTCAATTGCTTGCACCAGTTGATGTAGTAGTTAGCTGTTCAGTAACTTTGCCAGAGAGGATTGCTCCTGTGACACCTTTTTATATAATCTTTTTTAAAAGTTATTAAACAACAATAACCTTTCAATAAAATTAGGAAGAGAAGTCCAGAGTAAAATTATGTCAACCTCAGCTTTTTGTATAGCAGCCTAGATTGTCTGCAACTGCACCCCCATCCTCTCTCCCCACACACACACACTCACTCACAGTTTCCTGACAGTTGTGACCTGAATTTTTTTTTTTTTTTTTTTTTTTTTTTTGAGAGCTATGAAAATTAAAGGGTACTTCCTTGAAGGTATGGTGTAAGGATAAGTGTAGTGACAAGGTTAATACCCATTCCCTTTAAATTTTGATAAAGATCATTTCAACAGAGATACTTAGCATTTAGTGTTATTCTAATTTTTACTGCGCGTGTGTGCGTTCTTTTGGGTTTTAGGAGAATCTTCCGGCCATTCACCTCATTTGGCAACTGTCACATGCCTCATTTAGAATGTGCATCTTCATTATCAGACTGATGTTCACTTGATTTCATAAAAAGGATGAGCCACAGTTTCACAAAGTGTTGGGTTGTAGCTTTTGTCCCTTCTGGGAGGTCCATTTTCATTGGATTTATTGGCAGCTGCCCCAGCTTTTTCTGTTTTTAGTGGAGTCAACTTACAGAGGTACCGATTTATTAGCTCTTGTACCCAATTGATCCATTAACTCTTTGGTGCTTTACTGCTTGTCCACTGCAGAGGTAGTTCCTATTTCAGAGTCTGTTTAAGGAGGTTCCACTCTATACATACTCCAAAAATGTCAAAATGCTGTTGCCCTTAAGTTGATAAATTATTCTTATCATGAACACTAGCACATGCACTCCCATGTACAGTGAACTTCAATTTCCCCTCCATATTATTGATCTATCTCTCTCCCACCAACCACATACCAGTGGGACATAAATCAGGTGGTACATATTCATTATACATGTGGGCATAAGCAGCCGACACTAACAACAAATATGGCAGAAAATCAACAAGATAACAAGAGCAAGTTCATGGTCCATTTGTTCCTTTGTGGTCCTATCTCTTGTTGCTCTCCTTCATGACGTGGTGTCATGGACACATTGTATCTCGCCAGCGTTGGGCCGCTCGGCAGCATTCACTGTGAATCCCAGCAAAGTTGCAGGGTTGACTCTCTGCATCTTCTTCTTCTTCTTCTTGCTAGACTTGGAACCTCTGCCCCCACCATCCCCACCAACAGCACCGGCCACACCCTCATAGCTGTCCGGTCTGCCACAGTCCTCAGACTTGCTGGCACTCAGAGCTCGCTCCCTCCCTCGAGGCTTCTTGGACTAGCCAAGCAGAAACAACAAAAAAAAAAGATAATAATTATGACGTGATGACAATGATTGTGATGATGTCAATAATAATACTAATTATGATGACGACGATGATGATAAGATAATTAGTGATAATTTTTGTTTTTTAATTGACATGCTTTCCTCACCTGCTGTGTGTGTGGCTTTAGTTTCTGTCTCTTCTCCAGGAACTGCTTGGCAAAGTCGTGGGCCTGTTTGTTCTCCCCCAAGTAAGACTTGATGTAGTCGTGCACTTCATAGACGGAGTCCACCTCCAGCAGGAAACTAACAAACGTGGCAGCTGGTGGCGGCACAGAAGAGCACAGATTTGATGGAAGGGAGGGAAGTGAGTGGGTAAAGAGGAAGAGAGAATGAGAGGAAAAAGAGGCAAGTTGAAGGGAATTAGAGGAGAGCAACAACACCGAAATAGGAAAATAGTATGTGAAGTAACTTCGGGTGATATGAATTCTAATAGGACAAGTGAAGACAGAGTAAGAACATGCAAGAAGGTAGACACTCACTGTCCACATCAGAGTCAAACTTGTGCAGTGCCTGATCACACCAGCTGTTGAACTCTGAACTGGCATCATTACTCGATAACAACTGGCAGAGCTTTTGCTGAAAGAGAAACATCCAGGAGATGAACACAAGGGGACAGAATTAAACCAAAATAAAGAAGAGGTGGAGGGAAGGAGTAAGGAAGAGGAAAGAGGAAGAGGAAGGAGGAAGAGGAAAAAAGGAAGAGGAAGGAGGAAGAGGAAGAGGTAATATAATGGATAGAAAGGTATCAATAAAAAAATTTGTTAACAATAACCATACAGTCTAATAAGCCCAGCTGGTCTTGCACCACATAGCCCACACACCTTGTCTGAGATCTTCTTTCCTTTCTCGTTGCCTTTCCCTGAAACCACGCCTCCACCCACCTTGGAGGGGGCTGGGTTCTTCTTGGCCACCTGCTCACATTCCTCCCAGAAGGCCTGTTGCTCAACTTCCTCTTCATCCTCTTCCTCATTGTCGTCAGGATATAAGGAGGGGAGGGGGTTCTTGGGTTGGCTCTGTGGGGGGTTCCTGCCACTGCCTGGGGAGAGCTTGGTCGCAGTTTAGGGAGCACTTGGAGATATGGGACTCCATGTTGGGGGAATGTCAGCTTGCTTTACCTTGGTCACAGTACTCCATAATGACCCCTGGACGGTCGAAAGACAGGGGAGATTAAGAGGGAATAGAGAAGAGAGAAGAGGGAGGGAGGGAGGAGAGAGGGAGAGAGGGTGGGAGGGAGGAGAGAGGGAGAGAGGGTGGGAGGGAGGAAAGAGGGAGAGAGGGTGGGAGGGGAAGAGAGGGAGGAAAGGGAGGGAGAAAGGAAAGGAAGGTAGGAAGGGATGAGAGGGATGAAGAGCAGAGAGAGAAAACAGAGTATATACAGAGAAGTATCTCAATAAAGCAGGAAAGAGTGTCACTTGGGAAACTCTTTAGAAATGACAAAACAAACTCACTCGTTGTTTGCTGCCAGCAGGAGACTTGCTGGTGGGTGAGGCTTGGGGCTGCTGGTAGAGAGGCTGGTGGAGTGACATGTGCATAGGGTGCAGGAGTGGTGAGGGTGTGGCCAGGTGGAGATGCTGGGGGTCACTCTCCTGCTCCTGCTAGATCTCAAGGAACGACTTTAGTTTGGATACACCCACTGCCACACCCACACTGGCAACAGGACTGCACAAACATATGGTGCAAATCAAGAAATGACAAAGCACAACTTTTCTCCATGTCATGTATTTCATGTTTGAGAAAATGTCAAACTTCTAGGTCAGATCATGTGATAATATCAATAGATCCTAGCAACTCATAAATGTGGGTGTGACCCAGAGGCCCACCTCCACCAACCCATGTGACCACCATCGTCACCACAGGTCCCAGTGACCACAGCACCTGTGATTGTGCTCTTGATTCCCCAGGAGCAATGCTTCCCTCACAAGCTTGGCTACACAGACATTGTCTACTCCCACAGCTCATCAAAGTGAGGCCAGTGATGAGAAATGAGGTGTTGCATGACACCTTGGCAACATGCCTGTAATGGTTGTTGTTCAAGGCTTCACTGAACCATATGATGAATTCCCTCAGACAATTCAATCTTGCAGGAAGCTATAATGAGATGTCCAACAAGAGTACACCTATAATTACTCTCGCTTAGCTGGACCCTTTACCAAGTGCTTCTCGGAAATTGGTCTGGAGACACAGTAAATCAATACCCTCCGATCGTGAATACCGTTACATAGGACCAAAACATTGGAGAAGTGACGGTTGTATCTAGTGAGATAAGAAGCTGCTGCATTAGAATCAGTTAAACATGTTGGCCATGATAGCCTGAAGCCTTTCGTTAGTTCCAATGTAACTGGTCCTCAAATACAGCAGTTAAGGGCAAAGGTGTCACCAAAGCACAGACAACAGGTCACCAATGGATCTGGGGAACTATGAATCTAGTCCAATATTGAGGGCAAGCAACCACAGCAAAGTCACTTGCCACTTCCTCTAGGCAATATCCTGAAAACTGCTCAACAACCTACTAACCCGGCAACTACCTGAAGCTACTAAAGATGAAACTTTTTTGGGAACATGAAGTCATCACTTTATTCTATTTCTTTCTTTTGTCTCAGTAATGGCACTCACCACACCTTGTTACACTCCAGAATCTGAGGATATTGAACTGGTCAGGTATAGTGGTATCACCAGATCCAAATCCAGTGTAGCATTTGGTAAAGGGTATGGATATGCTAGACTAATTTATATTGGGAGAGAGAAAGCACTAGCAAGATTATACCCCCTAAAGTGTCTTAAGCAGTGTGCATTATATGAAGATACATCATTAGAGTTTTACCTGACCACAACCACGTCTGTTACTTCAGGGCACATACATACTTGATACATAGAGCAGCACCCAATACCACTCCCACATTAATAGCACGCCTCAGCAATATTGCACTGGCCACAGGTGCTCGGATTAGAGAGGTCTCATAGACTTCCTTCAACTGGATTGCACTGACCCCAGCACCAAACAGTTCTGCCTGCCACTCTGCCACACAGATCTCTGGAATGCAGTCAATCATACTTCCCCATGGCCTGGGTTGTTACTCGTCTAAACTTCATGCTGCCAACTCCCCTACCTATCCTTCCTACCTCTCCTCCCTCCCCCCATCTCTCCCTCCTCCCCTACCTCTCCTCCCTCCCTTCCCTTCCTCCCACACCTCCTTCCCTCCCCCACCTCTCGTCCTACTCCCACCTCCCCACTTAATCCCTAGAAGTCTTTTGGTCAATTTCGTTAATAATGCTTGTAAGTGATGTCTTCTTGGACAATACCAAATTCTTACTTATCTCTCAATAGCTAGCAAATGTTCCAATAATCAGTGAGCCAGGCCGGTGTGAACCACGACACCCTCTTACATGTGTGTGTTTGCTTTTGTGTGTGTGTGTGCGTGTGTGAGTGTGTGTATGTTTATACTACTGTGTAGAGAGAGGTAGGTGGTTAGATAGAGAAAGCATGGAAACTTCCAACACTATGTTCCAGTATAGGTCTCCCTCACCTCTTCCCATGGCTGCCACCCACACTTGCTCCTCCTCCTCCTCCTCCCCACCCTGGTTGCTGCTGCTGCCGCACCTCACGATCATGTTGTTGCTGCTGCTGTTTCAGCAGGTGGAGCTTCAGTTCTTCCCTCTGATGCTGTAGGTACAACAATGAAGGCTGCTAGTTAAGCTGCTTAAATGGACATGACTGAAACTCGTACAATAAACTGCAAGATCTTACAAGCACACACACCAATATATGGAACAGAAAACACAAGAACACATGCACACATATTCATCCACATTCAAACACGTGCTCACACACACACTAACACACATGTGCGTACACACACACACACACTCTCTCTCTTTCTCTCTTAGCAATAATCTTATTGCATTGAGGCCGTTGAAGGTTGACACTAGCTCTATGGGGACACACACTGGACCAACACCACACTGGGTTGAGGCAGGTTAACAATAGCTCTATGAGGACACACACTGGACCAAAATCACACTGGGTTGAGGCAGGTTGAGCTCTATGGGGACACACACTGGACCAACACCACACTGGGTTGAGGCAGGTTGAAGTAGGTTGACAATAGCTCTATGGGGACACACACTGGACCAACACAACACTGGGTTGAGGCAGGTTGAAGTAGGTTGACAATAGATCTATGGGGACACACACTGGACCAACACCACACTGGGTTGAAGTAGGTGGACCGTAATTCACTCCCTCACGCTGACTACCTGTGATTTTGTTTCCTCCAGTTGTATTTGCAGCAAAGAGGTGCTTGTCTTGTTCCCAGCCCTCCCACTGCCTCCTTGTGCCCATGCTACAGCAGGTGGCTGCTGCAGCAGACACTGCTGTCTCTGTCTCTCCTGCTTAGCCAACCCCTTCATTTCTTCTACCATTTCCTTCTGTATCTGTTTGATGATCCTTTCCTCTTCTGCATAAAAGCAGTTGTATGTAAATATAAGTATGTGCGCACAGGTTGTGTGTGTTTGTGTGTGTGTTTGTGTGTGTGTTTGTGTGTGTAACAGTATGTGTGTGAGTGTGTTAGTGTGTGTGTGTGTGTGTAACAGTTTGTGTGTGTGTATGTGTGTAAGTGTGTGTAAAAGTGTGTGTAAGAGTGTGTATGTATATGTGTGGAAAAGGTAGGAGGAATTGGGGAAATAATAATTCACAGCAGAGGTCCACCTATTACATACAATTCGGGTTCTAATGTCATAGGTGAAATAGTAAAATGCTGAGGAAAAGAGAGCGGACTGATAGTTCCCAGCAATAGTCGGATGGTCGGTCTATTATGACACTGGTGTCAGGATCCTGCACTGCTACCTCCCTGCTGCAGCTCTGCCATGTTAATTCCTCACCTCTCCCTGTCTCATCAGCCACTCATCTCCCTGTTCTTCATTTTCTCCATCCCTTCCACCATTACTGGAGCGGCGGTTGCTTCCTCACCAATATTGCTATGTACGCTATTTTACATCAGATGGAATACCTCAAAACAAGACTCCACCCTATTTCAGCCATGCCCAGCCCCGCCCACAGGAGCCCAGGAGACATGAACATATAATTTTGTGGTATACTCAATAATGGCTGCCCCTCACCCTCCAGTTGTTTCTGCCGCAGCAGATGCAGCTCTTCCTCTTCTCTCTTCCTCATCTGTCTCCTCTCCAGCTCAGCCATTGCCTCCTTCTGTCTCTTCGCTTCCATCTGTCTCTGTTGCTCAGCCTCCCTACGTCTCTCAGCGTCTACCCGCTTCTGTCTCTCAGCTTCCAATGACCTCTGCTTCTCTGCCTCCATTGCTACCTGTCTCTCTTTCTCAGCTTCCATTTCTTCCTCCAGCTGCCTTGCCGCTTCTTGCTGCCTTGCCGCTTCCTGCTGCCTTGCTGCCTCTAGCCTTCTCTTTGCCTCACGAACATTCTTCTCCTCAGAAATAGAAGCTTCACGCAGAGCTTCAGCATTGGCATGACTTCTACAACAACAAACAATGCTGTCAAAATATGTTACACATGACACTTTACCATATTTTGATTGTGAAACTACCACACCTTACCACATGACTGCCATGTGGAGCAAATCTCTTAAAACTTTTCTTTAGCCCTACAGACACTACATCAACCACACTGATCTCTGGCACACCACATCAAGTGGACCCAACCCCCACCCCCAGTGGGGAAGGAGGACTTGCTCAACAATAAAAAAAATAATAATAAAATAAAAAAATGATATTCCTTTTTAGGTGAAAATTTAACAATGAAATTAGAGAAAAAGTTCCTCATCAATATTTTTAATTAATGGGTAGTAGTATTGAGGAATATAAATCTAAATCTTAATTAAATCAGTCCACCCTAATTGGAGACATGCCTATTTAGAAGACACCCTTACAACTTTACCAAGGTGAAGAACAGCTTCAATTGCTTTGGTCGAACATATTACCTCACCATCAATCCCTGAATGTTGTAAGATGCTAGGCTCTTCCCTATTAGCTGCAGTGGGGCAGCTGGTTTCAAAAAACACATGTGCATGAAGATTCAAACACATGAACACACACACACACACACACACACACTCACACAAACGAACACACACGCACACACCCCTCCTAAATAGTTGATATTACAGGATCTATAGCCTGAGAAATAATTGGATTAACTTGCCATACCGAGGTGATAGTCAAATGGACATTTCTGGTTAAGAATATTGATTGTGTGCTCCATAGAGAAAGCACTTAAATTATTTTGTGTTGTAAAGCATTCCCAATAATTGAGCTAATGGATGGAGCAGACTGCACCACAGGTTGGCAGGATTGACAGAGAGAGAGGAAACTGTACTATGCTGCATGCACAGTTGACCCTGAGTACAACCACACCCCTGTGAAGACCTCAACCATTGCAGAAACACAGGGGGCAATGTGGAACACCTTCATCCATAATGAGGCCAAGATAGGCCAGACACCACAACCAGCTGGCAGCTGCTCCAATAGGAAAGTACATATGACAAACTCTGCACATGGTGGACCTCCTAGGCCAGCACAAATACAGCTGCTGGGACACACGCCAGAGTCCAACCATTCCCCAAGAGGAGTCACAACTCCTCCTTTAATATTCATTCTATGTTTGTTTGTTTTTTTGTTTGTTTGTTTGTTTTTTTTTGTTTGTTTGTTTGTTTGTTTGTTTGTTTGTTTGTTTGTTTGCTTGCTTGCTGTTATCTTTTTCTAGTATGGATCCAATCTTACATTCAAACTTGAAGAACATGTAGCTCCCCTTTAGTCCATTTCCTCATTTACTTTGCCCCTTCATCATCTTCTTCTTTCTTCCTCTCCATAGCTTCTCTCTGCTTCTGCCTCTCCTTCTCAATGGCAACCTTCTTTGCCTCCTCCTCCCTCTCTCGCTGCACATGGGCGTGGCTGGTGTCGGTGTCCATAGCAGCAGAAGAGGGCGTGGTCACAGTGTCCCACACAGACTCCGCCCCGGGGATATCATGCCACTGGCTCACAACTGGTACCTCTGAAAACATAACAACAGCAGCAATAACAAGAGGCGAGAACAGTAGCAACTCACTCTCCCATGTGTGTGTGCACGCACACACACACACAGATACACGCATGCACGTACACAGACACATACACATGCACACAGATAAACACAAACACAATAAACAACCCTGTACCCTTTGTAGCAGATGGCAGGCTCCATATGCCGGATGGGTCCCTGGCCGACGACAGTGTGAGTGGGTGTAGCTGTCCAGCAAGTGGGAAAGGCATGTGGGGTGTGTCTTGTTGCTTAGAGGTGGTCATCACAGCAGCCACCGAGGCATGCAGCTGTTTTTGCAAATGCAGCATTTGCCGTTGTTGGAATATGAACTAACATAACAACAGAAATGTGTGGGAGATAACACAAACATGTATAAAACAGAATATACGGTATTAACATGTAATATATGGATGTGTATTATATGAGCATGCATTACATTGGCTTGTACACCATGGACGGCAGGGATTTTTCCAGGAAATTTCCCATGGGGGGCCAAATGAAAAAATTTGAAGTGTAGTGGGAGGGGGAGGGGGAGAGGGAGGTGTAGGGAGAGGGGGAGGTGTAGGGGGAGGTGTAGGGGGATGTGTAAGGGGAGGTGTAGGGGGAGGTGTAGGGGGAGGTGTAGGGGAGGTGTAAGGGGAGGTGTAGGGGGAGGTGTAGGGGAGGTGTAGGGGGAGGTGTAGGGGAGGGGGAGGTGTAGGGGGAGGTATAGGGGAGGTGTAGGGGGAGGTGTAAGGGGATGTGTAAGGGGAAGTGTAGGGGGAGGTGTAGGGGAAATGTAGGGGAGGTGTAGGGGGAGGTGTAGGGGGAGGTGTAGGGGAGGTGGAGGTGTAGGGGGAGGTGTAGGGGGAGGTGTAGGGGAGGTGGAGGTGTAGGGGGAGGTGTAGGGGAGGGGGAGGTGTAGGGGAGGTATAGGGGGAAGTATAGGGGAGGTGTAGGGGAGGGGGAGGTGTAGGGGAGGTATAGAGGGAGGTATAGGCGGAGGTGTAGGGGGAGGTGTAGGGGGAGGTGTAGGGGTAGGGGGAGGTGTAGGGGGAGATGAAGGGGGAAATGTAGGGGAGGGGGAGATGAAGGGGGAGGTGTAGGGGAGGGGGAAGGTGTAGGGGAGGAGGTGTAGGGGGAGGTGTAGGGGAAGGTGTAGGGGGATGTGTTAGGGGAGGTGTAGGGGGAGGTGTAGGGGAGGTGTAGGGGGAGATGTAAGGGAGGGGGAGGTGTAGGGGGAGGTAGAGGGGAGGTGTAGGGGGAGGTATAGGGGGAGATGAAGGGGGAAATGTAGGGGTAGGGGGAGGTGTAGGGGGAGATGAAGGGGGAAATGTAGGGGAGGGGGAGATGAAGGGGGAGGTGTAGGGGAGGGGGAAGGTGTAGGGGAGGAGGTGTAGGGGGAGGTGTAGGGGGAGGTGTAGGGGGAGGTATAGGGGGAGATGAAGGGGGAAATGTAGGGGTAGGGGTAGGTGTAGGGGGAGATGAAGGGGGAAATGTAGGAGAGGGGGAGATGAAGGGGGAGGTGTAGGGGAGGGGGAAGGTGTAGGGGAGGAGGTGTAGGGGGAGGTGTAGGGGGAGGTGTAGGGGGATGTGTAAGGGGAGGTGTAGGGGGAGGTGTACGGGAGGTGTAGGGGAGATGTAGGGAGGGGGAGGTGTAGGGGAGGTGTAGGGGAGGTGTAGGGGAGGGGGAGGTGTAGGGGGAGGTATAGGGGGAGGTATAGGGGCAGGTGTAGGGGGAGGTGTAGGGGTAGGGGGAGGTGTAGGGGGAGATGAAGGGGGAAATGTAGGGGAGGGGGAGATGAAGGGGGAGGTGTAGGGGAGGGGTAGGTGAAGGGGAGGAGGTGTAGGGGGAGAAAGTGTAGGGGGAGGTGTAGGGGGAGAAGTAGGGGAGGGGGAGATGCAGAGGGAGGTGTAGGGGAGGGAGAGGTGTATGGGGAGGAGGTGTAGGAGGAGGTGTAGGGGAGGGGGAGGTGAAGGGTAGGGGGAGATGTAGGGGGAGGAGGTGTAGGGAGAGGTGTAGGGGAGGGGGAGGTATAGGGGAAGGAGGTGTAGGGGAGGGGAGATGAAGGGGGAGGTGTAGGGGAGGGGGAGGTGTAGGGGAGGGGGAGATGAAGGGGGAGGTGTAGGGGAGGGGGAGTTGTAGGGGGAGGAGGTGTAGGGGGTGGTGTAGGGGAGGGGGAGATGAAAGGGTAGGTGTAGGGGAGGGGAGATGAAGGGGGAGGTGTAGGGGAGGGGGAGGTGTAGGGGAGGGGGAGATGAAGGGGGAGGTGTAGGGGAGGGGGAGTTGTAGGGGGAGGAGGTGTAGGGGGTGGTGTAGGGGAGGGGGAGATGAAGGGGTAGGTGTAGGGGAGGGGGAGATGAAGGGGGAGGTGTAGGGGAGGGGGAGGTGTAGGGGAGGGGGAGATGAAGGGGGAGGTGTAGAGGAGGGGGAGTTGTAGGGGGAGGAGGTGTAGGGGGTGGTGTAGGGGAGGGGGAGATGAAGGGGTAGGTGTAGGGGAGGGGGAGATGAAGGGGGAGGTGTAGGGGGAGGAGGTGTAGGGGGAGGTGTGGGGGGAGATGTAGGGGAAGGGGAGATGAAGGGGGAGGTGTAGGGGAGGGGGAGGTGTAGGGGAGGGGGAGGTGTAGGGGAGGGGGAGGTGTAGGGGAGGGGGAGATGAAGGGGGATGTGTAGGGGGAGGTGTACGGGGAGGTGTAGGGGAGGGGGAGGTGTGGGGGGAGGTGTAGGGGGAGGTGTAGGGGGAGGTGTAGGGGAGGTGTAGGGGGAGGTGTAGGGGAGGGGGAGGTGTAGGGGGAGGTGTAGGGGAAGGTGTAGGGGGAGGGGGAGGTGTAGGGGGAGGGGGAGGAGGGCAAGTCACAACTCCAGTGGAAGTTAAACTACCTGCAAGCAATCGTAGCCTCTGGCCACGATCGCTTGCAAGGAAATGTCTTCCAGGCCGACCACCTACAGTGGCTACAGTCTCTACACTAGTAAAGGTATTGCCCACCTATAGTGGCTACAGTCTCTACACTAGTAAAGGTATTGGCATGGAACTTGTTGCTTCAATTTCAGTTCAGAGAGACTGTGCCACAAATTTGAGCAGACAACTAAAATACAGTGGATACTTAATCTCTATATAAAAGTGCCAGAGTTACCTTTGTAATGTAGTCACGAGCCATGATTTTTAAGTTATTCTTTTGACCTGCGGCATGGCTTGTAGGTCTACTGAGTACTGGTTTTCATTTTCTACGATGTGGTCCTGGAGTCCCAGTTGGCCAGTGTACAGCCATTAGTCCACAAGATATATGGTTGAGGTTATGGAGGCCACAGACTCCATTAGTGACCACAGTTTGTCCAAAAATAGCCACCAGTAGGCGTTGCAGTATTAAAATTGGCCATTTTGGCCTCTAGAGGCCCCCAGACCATGCCATATAAGGTATTGGGGTCCACCACTTTAAATGGAGAAGTATCTCTGGGGCACCTTGTAGTTTGCAACAGGTTCCATGAGGATACTTTCCCCTTATTTCTCTTTGTGAGGCATTATTTAGAAGATGATTAATGAAAGGAAAAAAAAACAATCTAAAAAGTAGCTACAAGTCCAGCTAAGAAATGGCTGTTGCTGCAAGGTAACTGAAAAACGAGAGAAAAAAGGAAGGGAGGGAGGGGGGAGAGGGGGAGTAAAGAGATCAACTTTTTGAGCACTAATCCACTATTATGGGGAGTATGGTTCAGAATTTGTCACTGTTTGAAGTTGATGCTCCAATTTGACCTTAAGGTGCTCTTTAAATCTCCAAGGGGGGCCCTGCTCCCACTTAAAAAAACAACACCAACCCTGGACGTATATTATATGGATTAGTATTATAGGGGAGTGTATGACAATGGATGACCATGTACTATATGGATGGGCATGCAGCACAGAGAGGTACATGCTTCCAATGATGGCATGTGATGGGCATGACAGGGTATCATGCCTGAACCAGCACAATACACTTAGATTGGCGTGCATTCCAGAATGGACTGGGACACTCCAGGTTATGTGGGAGCTGTTACCTTCACTAGAATGAAGACAGTTCTGTGTCCAAGAGTGAGTTGTCCATAGACTAGAGCAATCTATCTGTGTGACCTACTCCTTGAGCACAAAGCCTTTAAACTTGGCAAAGTCCAAGTGATGCATGCACATCTCGACTACTTGTCTCAATCCTACCACTCCTATAAATGTTTCCTCACCTGCTGCTGATGGAAGATTTCTTTCCAGAAGAGGTTGTCCGGTTGTATGGGAGTAGGCACAGGAGTGACAGAGGTGAAAGGGACACGCCCCCAGATGTTGATCACCTGACCTGCACAAGCATAAACAACAAAAGTAGAAATTGTTCATCTAATAAGTTGAGTTCACTGATGTGCACATGGATCTATCCATGGAGACGTTGGTATGTACAAAACTAAAACCCCACCCATGTCTTCTGTCCCCACAGCACAAGCTACAGTAGTAAGGGTCCACACTCCTTTGCCTACCCAGGGGCAGCAGTATAAGGTCACAGGATCTCTGCACCATCAGGTCCATGGTGAAGTAGCCAGCCTCATACCACTCCATCATATCAGCAGAGCTGAAGGGGCCCTGAATGTCACCCTGAGGGTCCTGATACAACCACGTGTCCATATCAGGGGGACGCTGTCCCACGCCTAGTCCCAAATTGGGTGGGGCTTTGAGTGCAACAGACTGCTGGGCACCTGCAGCAAGCAACATTATCAGATATAATGGCTAGATCCAATATTACATAATCATCCAGAAAAATTCGATAATAGAAAATGTCTCTGTGTGTGTGTACGTGTGTGTGTACGTGTGTGTGTACGTGTGTGTGTACATGTGTGTGTGTGTGTTTGTTGTCAGGACCAGCCTGACGGATAGGGAAACAGAGAAGCATACAGATTCCTATACTAACTTAAACATGATTTTGTACTTAACATTTTTATAAACTGTAATAGTTTCTAAATCTTCACTCATACACAGATTATGCTAATTAGCTGTGGGTTGGACTCTTGTGATTAGCTATTTGTTTGAGGTCACCTTTAATTTCATTACGTATGCAGAGCGAATTTGTTGTACATATTTTATTTATGATTTTATATCATTACTTCATGCGGTTCAACTCACCCGAGTGGGAGAGCCAGATGGTGCCAGTTTGCCATTAGATAAAATAGTTTATCACCTTTTTCATTATGAATAGCATAGACTCTACCTAGCAGTTAGGTCTATGTCT
This sequence comes from Lycopodina hypogea, assembly GCA_963969325.1. NCBI lineage: Eukaryota > Metazoa > Porifera > Demospongiae > Poecilosclerida > Cladorhizidae > Lycopodina > Lycopodina hypogea. Next base: position 1,038,517 of record OZ017791.1, on the reverse strand, counting down.
GGTGGCAGCCTCTACAGAGAGGTCAGAGGGTTGAACCCCTTTTGATCCCGCCCCCCACCTGTATGTATCGTACAAGCAAACCCACTGACCAGCTTGGCCTGCACCCAGTGTCACTGCAGATGGTATGAGTGTGGTACCCAAGGCTCCTCCCCCTTCCTCTGTGGACTGCAGAGAACCTTTAGCAAACAAACAAAATCATACGTTTCATATTAACATCAATACAATACCTACTTGCACTGAAGAACTAAATGATAAAATGTGTGAGTGAGTGACATGGAGAGTAGATGAGGTTATAAAGATATAGATAGACAATGCCACAGTGAGGCAGCAGCATCACAGAATGTGTTTGTATGTCACAGTGATTAGTGGAGCAGAGTGCAACACTGACCACCAGCTGTTGAGGATGAAGCTACTGGTTGGGCACAGGAGGATGATTTGTAGAAGAGTGAAACTGGAGAGAATGCCAAGCAATCTGATGTGAAGAAGTTGCAGGACAAAAGTGGGAATCATAAAGAAAGTGAAATGACCAGGGGTGTGTTCCAGAGGAAAGTTAGTGCTAGAGCCAGGGAGCTATAGAAAGAGAAAGGGACAATGGAAGAGAAGTGGGGAGCAGTGAAGGAAGAACTATGCGAAAAAGTTGAGGCAGTGCTTGGTTTTGAAGCAAGGAAACAAATCAGACCTGCTGCGACCTGAGGAAATAAATCAGACCTGCTGCGACCTGAGGAAACAAATCATTTTGGTTCCATGAGAGTGAGGCTGCTATCAAACCTTTGTTTGAGGAGAGCAATAAGCTGTACTCTCTATGGCAGAGCACTGGGCAGGAAAGAGACCGGAAAAAGCTAGCACTGTCACACACCTGAGATAAGGGAGCCAAGAGCAGGTGGTTCCAGGTGAAGGCATTAGAGGCCCAAAGAAGCCGCTTTGGGGGCAAAGTAGTGTGGAGATGCATCTGCATCAGGGATATTGAGAGAGGGAGAAGGGGCTAGTACCTGTGACGATGGCAACAGTGATGGATGAAGAGAAGAATGCCTGCAACACTCCCGAGCAGCAACAGCAGAGGTGGAGGAGACACTCTGCCACACTTCAGAATATCCAGAGTAAATTTGGTGATAAAAAGTTGCAAAAAGCTAGGCAACATGTCTGCATTGCCATCAGGAGGAAATAGGGGGAATAATTGGAAAGTTGAAGAATGGCAAGGCTGGGGGTGACTCTGGCATTCTTCCTGAGATGGTGAAGGCAGTTAGTTGTGAGGAAGGGTTCTTCCATTTGCTGATGGATGTAGTGCATGCAGCATGGTGTGAGTGCAGAGTTCCCAAGGAATGGTCAGATGCAGTACTGGTCCCAATATCGAAGGTGGACGACCCTGGTAAGTGTGACAACTGGAAGGGAATAGCTTTGTTTGATGTTGTAGAATCCTTTATGAGCAGTTGCAGGAGCTGGCTGAAGGTGCGTTGCCTGAGGCACAATGTGGGTTTAGGAAGACCAGAGGATGGACCAACAGGATCTTCACTATTTGCCAACTTATTGAGAAGTCATGGGAGCATAGTGCAAAATCTTTATCACCTTCATTGATTTTAAGAAATTTTATGACTCGATACCTAAAGGTGTGATATGGCTAGTGAAATTGAGGGGGCCAGAGAATACCATCAAACTCATCTGCTCATTTCACCACGGTATGGAGGCGAGAATCCGCTTGGATGGAGCACTCTTTGAGGAGTTCAGTGTGGAGAATAGGCTGAGACAAGGCTGCTGCATGGCATCGGTACTAGTCGACCTTTACACATGTTTGGTTATGGAGTGTTATTGGTTGAGGATATGGGGGGGAGGGGTCAACTTGAGATATGAATATGATCACAAGCTCTTTAGGTGGCATGCCAGGAATGCTGTTGAGAGGGAAGTCACTATATGTTATGGATGTTTACTTGCTGCTGATGGTGCTCCCCTTGCAACAACAAGGGAATGTCAGGTAGTGCACACAGAGTTTAGCCTCACACTGAGCACTCCCAAGGCTGGGCACTTGGTGACAGGAAGAGAGACAGTAGGCAGTAACCAGAGCCCAATCAAGGTCAATGGTGTTGAGACCACCTATGTGGATGAGTTCCAGTACCTGGATGGCTCCAGGATTGCAGCTTCTGGAAGAATGGATGGCAATGTGGAGGTAAGAATAGAGCAGGTTTCTTGAGCTTTTGGTGCACTCTGCAAAGCTGTCTTCCTGCACAAGAACCTCACATTGTACAACAGGAGAATGATGTACAATGCCTGTGTCCTCTCTGTCCTACTGTATGGCTCTGAGTGCTGGATCCCCCTCAGAGGAAACACCTCTCACCACAGGTGCACTAGGATCGTGGTAGGCATCATTAACATGCAGCAGTGCAGTGGGCCGAACACATCACCATGGCAGAAGTGAGGTGGTGGTGGCAGCACCATATGCAGGCTTGAGTGGCTAGGTCACCTTGCACGCAAGACAGACCATAGAATCCCTAAGTCAGCTCTACCCTTCTGAAGGTTTCTGGTGAAATTGGGTAGAACCTGTTGGGATGAAACCGGGTGTAGAGTGGACACATGGAACCCATTCCAGACATGGGTGAAATCAGTTTTAGTGTGCATTGTGGACAGGGCTTTAGTGCAAGACCGCTTTTCAATACTAACCTTAAAACAATCCTCAATGAAGGATGTCTGCCCAAAGGTGGGATTATCATTTGACATGATGCTTTGGTGATAAAGTGGTACACACCAAATATGTATCAATACATGCAAACTATTTTTAGCCTGACAATTTGCAACTGCTGGTTGGCTCATGAGGTGTTGAACAGGTTTTGTCTGACATGGTCAGTACTCATGCTGCTTCATTTAGTTAACACATTCGTCAGTCCAGTCATGGCTGCCCTTGGAGGAGTTCAGTCACACAGCTTGTTGTCCCCCATTCACATGGTATCATCAAAATAATTGCTTATATCTCTATCATGTGTGATACATGTTCTAATTAACACTGTCTACATCAAGATGATGTGGTTTCAGTCACTTTTAGTATGTGTGCATGTGTTTGCTTGCATGTGTTTGCATGCATGTGTTTGCATGCATATATGTGTGTGTGTGTGTGTGCATGCGTGCGTGCGTGTGTGCGTGCATGTGTGCATGCGTGCATGTGTGCGTGTATGTGCCTGTGCCTGTCTCTCTGTCTCAATCAAGTAAATCAACTGACCTGCACCCAGTGTCACTTGAGATGGTGTCAGTGTGGTATCCAAGATGGCTGCTCCCTCTTCCTCCGTGGACAACAGAGCCTCTGTGGCCTACAGAGAGAGAAAGAAAGAGGAATGGAGAGAGGGAGAAAGAGAGAGAGGAATGGAAAGAGGGAGAAAGAGAGAGAGAAAGAAAAGACAAACACACACCACTAATCATCTAATCATTGTCACACACAGAACACTGTTTGATGATTGTCACAGGGCACCAGTCAAGCACACACACAAAGCACACCTTCTCCAACACCTTCCTCCTCTCCTCGTCCATACTGCTGCTGGACGACAGGAAGGCACTGTCTGGGTCATGGCTGTGTCACCACCTGGGGCTCCCACAGGGCCAGCCACACCCACCAACATGCTTCCTCCAACCACACCTACTCTTTCATCCATCCTTGGATAGATGGCTCATGATCAGTCACGATATTCTGCTGACTAATTGGAATAGAGGACTTTGGAATAACGTGGTCATTCTTTGACGGGTCACCTCGGCTCAATGGGGGGTCACCTCGGCTCAATGGGGGGTCACTGGTTGAGGGGTCTTTTAGATTTACAACATCCTCTGTCATGCTGGAGACTATCAAGACCAGGACTTTCGGGTGTTCATGCACTAACATAGCGGTGGTGTGGGGAGGTGTCATCAAGTGGATGGCCTCCAGTCATCATAGCTTCACCAACAGTGCCATCACCACCACCACAGTTGCTGCTGCTGATGTTGGTGGTGGTGGTGGTGCTACTAACGTCCCTACTACTGCTGACATTGCTCGTGCCCTGGGCCCGGGCCCGGGCCACTGGGTCACCTTCCATACTGAGGCTGGAGCTGACAGCTGAAGTGGCAGGTGTCTACCGATGCTTGTCTCCAGACGGAGGCTTCCCAAGAGTGATCTAATATAGATGATATTCACAACAAATTTATATTATAAGAGGAGCGTTCCCGCACTAAGATCTGTGGCAAACAATTACCATAATATTTATTAAAATGTAGTGTTTTAGACCGAAACAATTAATTGTTTAGAACACTTTGTAGTTAAAATTGTGGTAAAAATTACAATTTTTGAGTTTCTATACAGTAAAAAGGACTAATTGTAACCACACGGCTTCCATACAGTAAAAGCATGTAGTTGTAACCAAATAGTTACAACAAACTTTGGTGCTTCCAAACGGTAAAAAAAATCAGTTAAAAATCCATTCTTTAGCAAAACTTACGGAAGTATAAACTTCCCCCCACCCCCCCCCCCCCCCCCCCCCCATCATTCCAAGTGTTTCTAGACCTGTGTGTCACAGGCAAAAATGCACATAGATAAAAGAGGAAGGAGATACCTCAGATTCCTGTTGAACAGAGTGGATGTACCTTGTAGTAATATTCTATAACATATCTTCTCGTTACAAAATATTGGGGTTTTTTTGGTTTGCCGATGTTTTTGTTTTTGCCTTCTTACTAATTGCCTCCCCCCTTGACCCACTCACCCAGGTAATGCTGGGGGTCCCTAGCCCCTAGCTACATTATCCCTCCATCCATGCTGAACAAGGGAGGACAAATTTAATGTTTATGAATGTATAAACCACTTAGAATCATAACATATGCACATAATCCCAAATCTCTTACCACTGGACGATCAGGGAGAATCGGGATTCTCGTATTTGATGAAATTGGCCAAAGTTGTGTATGAGGGCCAGGACTGGTGTGGATGTATGCAACATCCAGAACACTGCCCAAGCATTGAGAGAGACCCTACAAAGGTACACAAATATTTTTTATTGTTGTTATGTAACACAATAATATCTGCAAATATTGAGATATATTTGTATGTGCAGCTATATGCCTATATAGTATGATAAAACATCAAACCACACAAATGTCAGTTTCTGGAACTGTTACACCACCCTATACATTACAACTTTAAATACCTTTACCTCATTGGATATACTTCATTACCACTCAACCACCATAGGAAGGTTTACCTGTGACTTACTAGATATATTTCTCTATTCTGCCTCTAAACCAAAATTGACCCCTTCCCAATTCAATTGATCCAAATATGTGGCAGACTGTAACCAAACAGAAGACCACCTAGGTAACTATTGGAATGACTGCTTAATCAACCCAAAAAAAAAACCCAAAAAAACCAAAAAAACCAAAAACCCTGAAAAATACCCCACCCCCCCCCCCCCCCCCCCCCCAAATTCAAAACCCAAACCCCACTCCCCCCCCCCCCCCAAACGAAAAAACCCTGCGTCACTAATGGTTCATTAAGGCTACCTCTTGTTGCCAAGGGAAATAGAAATAGCACCAACAAGAATACACCCAGGTCACGTGCATACAAGGGCTTATACAAATTGTCCAGTTGTCAGGGAGTATAGGAGACCTCTGACTTCCCCGCATCAATAACTTTCTTGCGGGGGTTTTCTCTGGTAACGTTATGTCCGCCATTGGCTGCGTTTCTGGGCAAGTTGCGGTTAGAGGTGGCTCAAGGACCTCAATTGGCACTAATACAGGTGAGTGTGAACTATGTATATATAAAACTAAACTTTTGATAAATTCTGTGCTGCAGAGTCCACTATTATAACTGATAGTAACTATATTGATTTCATTTAGCTACAGGCGTTAGCTTTCATCCAGGTAAAGATATTTAAAAAATATATTGATTTTTATGTGTAGCACCAGAGAGATTATCCATACAAACTTTTTTTGTGATACACATTTTCATATAAAAACAATTAGAAAGTCATTTTGGCCGACCATTTTTGTTCCTTCATATAACCAGTCCAAACTTTATATTAAAAGTAGCTAAAGGAATGACTTTACGCTTTTTCAGAAAAAAAAAGAAATATATTTATCCAAAAATAATCACAGTTGGATGTTCTTTCATGCCTAATTTTCACCAAAAAATGAGATATATAGGTATATTAGATTGGCCAATCATATCATTGAGGTGATAAAGTTTCTGATCACAAATGATTCATCTAGTGGAGAAATTTGATAATTGATATACTTGTTCATGCATTCTGTTAGGGGATATCTGTATACACCCACATGCTCTCACTAAACCTAATAATAAGGGATAGGATGCACTTCTACAATACAAAATAAAATTTCTGTCTTACTTTAAATTTTTGATGCTTAAATAAAAAATATCCATTCCATATAGCACCCTGACTGGTTACAGCCTTTTACTATTATCAATTATCCATTTTGTGCATAGTGTTTGACTTCTACGGTAACCTCTCCAACAGGATTTAACTTAAAAAGCCTAAAGACCATATTATCCAATTTTTATTAAGGCAGCTCTGACCTAAAGTGATATTAAGTATGACTATTTTGCAAGTTAGTTCAGCCAATTTGTTAATATGCTGCTTATGATGTTTAGGACCTGTTCAAGAATTCCAAAATACCCAGCATCTGATGAACGTAATTAATGATGGCCATATGGGCATTAATGAAGATGCAGTGAGCAGTGATGCTGTTGCTGAAAAACAGAAAAGCTCAGAGGACCAGCTGGAAGTGATCACCTTATCATCTGAACAGGCAAAGAAGCAAGGACAGACAACTGTTGTGGACCATGATACTGTGGTTACCGAAAGAGTGACTATTCCGGAATTCTCCTTACCATTGGTAGCTGATACACATGCTACTTATCAGGGAATTGCCTTTCAAAAAGTTCTTCAAGTTCAGTATGATGCTGTGTCTCCCTCAATGAGTAAGTTTTCTCATGGAGTTGCAAAAATAAAAAATTCCCCACCTGAAGAAAACATGGTTAACAAAGATCAGGTAAGAATTAATGAAAACCAGGTGAGCAGTTATATACTGCCTGAAGAACCAGAAATCTCTGAGGAGTTGCAAGAAATGATCTCGTCATTATCCCAACAGGCGAATGAAGATAAGGATCAGGGAGAAATACCTGTGGTGGAAGATAATTCTATTGTTACTGAAATTAAGAATATTCCAATGTTGGCCTCATTCATGGAATCTGATGCTGAAGCTGCTGATCTGGCCTTTTTATCTCAGTTGATTGTTATGACAGCACCAGAGACCAGTTACAATATCCAGAAAATAAGTCAAGTTTCATGTAATGTCATTCCTTCCCCAGTGAGTGAAATAATTCATGAGGTGAAAGCGATGTCACAGGCTGAGCCAAATATAATTCCATCTATGGAGTTGAAGACCAAAGACAAGCAACCCAATGATAGTACTGAAGGGATGGTTGATGTGTTGACGAACAAATCTGATGTCCCAAAAATGCATATATGCCCAAGGTGCAACAAGATATTCTCTCTTCGCTCCTATCTCACTAGGCATCTCAAGCGTCATGCCAATGAGATGAAATGTTCTGGATGTAGTAAAACATTCTTCTCTATTGCTAAGCTTGGTATTCATATCAAGGCTCACCATGCACACTCTGACAAGGTTAAGGGCATCCTGTGTGCTGAAAGTGATAAAGGGTTCTACAAACATTCCAATCTGATGGTGCATCTGCAAACTCATGGAAAGCGACGCTTCCCATGTGCCTTTTGTGACAAGAAATTTCTAAATTCTTCCCACCGCAAACGCCATGAACGCCTGCATACTGGCGAGCTTCCATTTGTGTGTGAGACATGTGGCCAAAAATTTCGAACCTCTTCCAACTTGAAGGCCCATACCTACACCCACACAAAGGAGAAACCCTACCCATGCCGTATTTGTGGGAAAAAGTTTAGTGATAGGGGAAATATGATACGTCATATCTCTGCAATTCATGAGAAAAAGAAGAATGCGAAATGCCCTCATTGCAACAGGTGCTTTGCTCGCAAAGGCTACCTCAAGTTGCACATACAAAAGTGTAACTGGCATATGTGTCCCACCTGCAAGAATACGTTTGAGTTTGAGGAGATCTTTGAGCAGCACAAAACTGAGTGCACTGAACCAACCATCTTCGATACTCCCTCTGTGATGGGCCAAGAGCAGAATAACTCATCATCACCAGTATCTGGTCAAAAGAGAACCCCTGCAAAGAGTCCCTTGCTCACTCCCACAAAAAAAAAAGTTTGTGATTCTCCATCAGTGGTTTTTCCTGCTACCTGGAGTAAGAGATCAAATCCTGGCAATGTGGAGCTGATGTCTATCTATGAGAAGTTTGTGGATGACCTCTTTTCTAATCCTTATTTTCAGTCTGAAGAACAAGTGGAACTTGAAGAGGTGTTGAGACAATTGCTGGATGAAGTGGAGAAACACATGAAAGAAGAGAGAGAAGTGGATCAAGGAGAAATCCTGATCCATGCAGGATAGATACTGTACTAAATTCATAAAAACTATAAGTAATCTAACTTTGAACAAAAATAGTCAGTAGTAAACGATATATGTTTGATTTTGTGGTAGCAATTATGTTGTGTATAGCACAATGCCCTTGCTTGATAATTATAATATGCAGGTAAAGGTGGGAGTTTTGTATGGAAGGAGTGATCATGATGGCATAACAAATGTTACATCTTGAGCAAACTGATTTTTATTTCTGGTTTATTAGTTCCTAGATAAGTAAGGAATAAGGTCTACTTAGTAAATATAGTGTCTGTCCATCACAAAACTTGGTCCGCTATTTTCTTTGTAATGACTTGTAGGATTTGACCCAAAAAAAGAGAGGTGAGAATACTTGCAGGGGTGTCAAAGTAACATAGGTTCATGAAAATTGAAAAAGTAGAAAAATTTATGAGAGAAAAGAGAAATTTTATTTTTTATACCCAAAAATGCCTGAAAACATATTGCTAAGTGATAAAGACTAGAGTGTTCCAAGCCTAAGGCCGCAGGTTTGATCCCTGGTGATTCTATTACTTCTTCCTTCATATTTTTCCCACTTCAGGGATTGTTCTTAAGTTTATTTTAATAAGTAGCATAAACCACGCTATGTGTTAAGTCAGCTACATTTAAAAAATGTTATTGATAAGGTATCTATGTAGTATGTTCTGTGGTAGCTCTAGTTTGCAGCTTCTAGTGATTTAAATAGGGAATAAAATCTGATTCATTTTGGAAGCTCCTGGCACCACTTTGGCATCTGTGTGGCAGCTCTCTGCACTAGAACAGAAGGGAAAAGAAATTAACTGAGTATCCAAATGCAGAGAGTCCTGCACTCCTTTCAATGAAATACAAACATTTTATGTGGAGTTTGTTTTCAGCCTCCAGTGGTCAAAAAAGATTTTCTGAACTAATAAAATTTTTTCCTTACTTTAGGCCTACTAAATTCTTGAAAAGAGGTTTAAACATAGCTCCTGATTTTAAAAGGACATTATAAGATGAAGACTACTAGTTATCAAAACAATCAAGCCAAGATATATACGGAATATCTAACTGTATGCAATAACTGAACACTAATTAATAATAACAATTAAGCATTAGAAAACTGGTGAACATTAAGTGTAATATTAATATTCCTTATTACTAAATTACTGAATAATGTCTACTAATCATGAATTAATGAAGGGTTGTTTGTGTTTTTGGCTAAATGGACAAAATTACTCATTCTATGACAATCTATACTATAGGAATATCGTTTGGGGGAGGGGGGATGTATTACATGAATTAGGTTCACAGTATAAAGAGTTTTAAGAGATTTACCTTCCAACCCTTCCCTAACTTTGATCAATTTGCCCAGATCAAGAGAAGGACAAGCCCCACTGAAAGGCTAAATGAAGAGAGATGCCTGAAACAACCTGAGGAAGCAACTTTCCAAGAACTTGAGTAAAATGAAATAGAACCAGTGCTTTTATTGTTATGATTAATATTTTTTTGTTAGAGTTGTTCTTGACAAAATGCATTCCAACATATCAATCTATCACAAACTACATCTATCTATATTATAAAGTGCAAATAGTCTGTCTGTCTGCAAGCCCGTAGCCAGGATTTTTGAGAGGAGGTTCTTTTGGGTGGGTGGGGGTATTAACAACCCAATTCTCATTGACTATTTAACATATCTAATGTGTACTTTCACTTTGTTATTATTTACTACCTACCCTTAATTTTACTGTCAAATGAAAGCTTAGTTCAAATGCTTTCCAATGATATGCTTCATGACATGTTTAAATGTCGCACATTCACAAGTATATTTTTAAGTATCATACAAATTCCACAAAATAAGGTTAAAAAATATGGCCATGTATAATGGCCAAATAATCCTAGTTTTAAATTTACATATACATCATGTGTGGCTGGTCCAGAAATAAATTGTGACGATGAGAGATTTTTATATCTTATAAATTACGATAGTCAGTTGATTTGCAATTCAATCTGCTCAAAGGACATATTAGATACTCAATCGTACACTATTCCTTGAATATTTTTGACACCCAGACCTAATTGATCAATGTTATCACAGACACTAGTAGAAATATCCTGTCCAGTAACTCTAGCTAATATGGCATATTGCAAAATCCTCTCTGATGTCATGGTTTACAAACCAAACACATAAATGAATTACTCCTTTATTAAAAGAGGTCATTTTATCCATCATTATAAAATAGACTTGCATTTCTTATTTTATCAATTAATATTTCTTAATTATGTTCTATTAATTATTTCAATTTCTACATGGGGTGACACATATAGAGCATTCCTTTGCTTAGATCTTTCAAGGTGAGCATTTATGAAGGGGCTATGCTTAGCCAATAGAATACTTCCATTAATGCTGAGAAATTTCTGGGCTACTATTACACCAAGGTACATCATCTTCCCTAAGTGCAGGAGTTGCAGTCAACAAAATAAAATACACTTATAAACATTAAAGAATATTGTCCATTTTCCTCAATAGTTTCAGCCAGTGCAGAATTAATACATACATCTACATTGTGCTGTGAATTTGGCACAGATTTGATGAAAGCACTTCCATCTGCCACTGCATTAAATTTGGTTAAATTGGGGGATGACCATCTAATATATTTCATACCCTGAGCCATTTTTAAAAGTGTATTGATTAAAATTCCATACTTATTCCCATCTTTTACAAATAAACTTTAAAAAAAGATTTTAAACCCACTATCCAACCAATACCTAATCATTATTGACAAAAAATATTTATAGCTATTTCACCTGAAAGAACCTGTTATTGACTTTAGCCAATCGAGGAATCAGATGCACTTATAGAATTAGGTGTCCTCCTATCACAAAAAAAAACTTGGTCTGCTATCTCCTCTGAGGTGACTTGGTATATTTGGTAAAAATTGTGGGTATACTCAGGATGGGTGTCAAAGTAATATTGAATGATCAAAATTGGAAGAAAAAAGTAGCAACCCAGATTTAATTTCTGGTGGTTCTATTTCCTTTCCTTCACTTTTTTTCCCCTGTAACACTTTTTTTTAATTTTTTCACAACAAGGGTGATTTCCAAATGTATTTTAATAAGATTTTTTCTGGTTATAGTAGAATACTTCACCAAATATGTTAATTCAGGTGTATTGAAGCAATTACATTAAAATGGTGGCAGTAATAAGGAATATGTGTGGCATGCTCTGTGGCAGCTCTAGTGGCAGCTCTGTGGTACTCTGTATGTTCAAGGAAAGATTGAAAAAGATATAAACTGATTTTCTTTTACAATTGCAGAATTAAAAAAAAAAAAATTTTAGGAAGCACCTGGCACCACTTTGGCCATATACCAGAAAATAAGGGAAATTTTATGAAGTAAGTAGACCAACTGAAGGGAGCCCTGTAACCCTTTTCAATGAGGTAATACATTTTATGTGGAATCAGTATTCAGCCTCCACTTATCAAAAAAGAATTTTAAAACTGACAAAATTTTATCCTTATTTGCAAGGCTACTGCATTCTTGAAGATCACTTTAAACAGAGCACCTGATTTCCAAAGAATACTTTCATATAACAAAAAATAGTCATCAAAACTGTCAAATAGTCAAACAGAGATATATATAAGATGCTGTGGATGGGAATGTTGGAGGAATTCTGGAAGCAACTTAAAGAGCTTTAGCAGATTTGCCTTCCACCTCTTCTCTACCTCTGACCAATTCGCTCTTATCAACAGAAACACTAGCACCACTAAAAGGTTAAATGAACAGAGCTCCCTGAAACAATTCTAGGAAGCTCCAATCCAAGAACATGACTAAAATGAAATAAAACAGTGATGATGAATATTTATTGGCATGAGTGGTTCTTGAGAGTCATACATGGAGATATAGGGGATACTAGGGAAGGAGGGGTGGGTGTCGAGGAATTGGGTAAGAAGCTTACCTTTGCTATTGTTATTGGTATAGAGGAAAGCTGCTCATCTACTTAATACAATATACTCCTTAAGGAAAGAAAAAATTTTCAAAAGAAACAAAGTGATGTTTTAAAAGTCTGTAGATTTGATATTTATCATAATAATTTTCAACACCAATTACATCAGTAGTTGTCATATGAGGCTTTATGAAAAAGACAGCATCTTTACTTTCTTAAAATAAACTCCCAGGGTAACATATCTTCTGCATTCCCTTCCTTGCTCACCTCACTTAGCATCAATCTACACCAAGCCTTTAATTCAAAGATAGCGTACAACAAACAAACAACAAAGTTCATTATCACAACATATGGTCCAGTTTAACAAACATGGCTGGCTAGTTTCTTGGATACAATATCTGCAATTGCCATCTCCAGAGTTCCAATGAATCATGGCCAAAGGGCATTCCTCCATAATATAATGCTTTGCCTGACAGTGAGGTGATGTGAGAAAGAGAGTCGTAAAGAGTAAAGAAGGCAGAGGTAAAATTCAATATGAAAAATAATTGGAAAGGAAATTTCATCTTCAATAAACATGTAAAGTTTAAAAACTATATCAAGGTGTAGTTAACATGATGAGGTGTGGAATAAAAACTTTGGCTGTGTGTTCCATATTAACCTCTATTTTATTGCGAACACTAGAGGGTAGATCCATAGCTCTTTCCATAGTACTAGCCACCTTACCCTGACAGCACAGACACATATGTATACACACGCAAGAGGAGTTAGATAGAATACTGGTAGATCTGTAATATTAAAGTTACATCTTATTCACAACATAAATAATTTTAAAATAAATACAAGGAAGTAACCTTTGCATTGTGAGCTAGAAATCATGATAACTCAGTATTTTGCATTATTATAACTGATATATGTAGTCATGCACAGTCCACCTGTATCCCTATTAATACATTACTGCAGAAAATGGATTAAATGTTGAGCAGGGGCAGGGCAATTTAGCTAGAATGTGGTAACTGAAAGATCATCAATTCTAATATATATTCATATATATGTTATATATATATATATATATATATATATATATATATATATATATATATATATATATATATATATATAAGTAGTCATATAGTAGTACAGTGGGAAATGTACTATGACCCTATCACACAGAAATTACTTTAACCCCAATAAGTAATAAGGAACAGAAGTACAGGAGGTGCATTGTCTCTCTGTTACAGTGCACCCCTCATGCTTCGAAAAGTGTAATGTTTTTCATAACACTTATTTTTGGTATGGTATAATTACAGATTTTGAGCTATGCCTATTAACCTCCCACCCCCTTCACCATCCCAACCGTTGCAAATTATTTTATCAAGATCATTAATTCCAGCTTGGAAGGTGTGAAAAAAATCCATGCATCTGGTAAATTTCATGGATAAGCTACATATATAACCATTATTTAGTGATTGGGCTATGCTGAGGTACAATAACACAACAAAAATATACCACTCACCTTCCAGATTAGTTTCTGAAAGAATCCCAATTGTGAAGATAGCACACTTGACACTATTAATCTGCAGTGCATGGCACACACTTTTTTTTATTCCCCAACAAAATCTCCTTTTATTAATTTGAATATATCATGCTTAAAAATTCTTAAAACGAATTGGTACAGTTATGGGAATTTGAATTGTCTTTTAGGTGCTACTCATTTGCTCTTTCACTTTTGGTTCTGATTTTGCCTTCACTAGCCAAAATTGGACACCTTATGTTTTGCCTAGTCTTTTGCAGGGACAAACTTTACCTATACATTTGATACAATAAGGGTCTTATGTGTGCTACTAATAGCTAACTCATATGTGCACATTCTGTACCTCTTTTGTTCTATTATTGTTGGTATCCAGATATTACTAGTGTATCTTACTTGGGCTGTCCACAGAAAATAATGCAAAAGGTGGCACTGGAGATACTTACCATTTACACACATCATTACCAACACAAAAAAAAATATATGAGTGACTGTCCGGTGTAGTAAAAGTACACTTCAGGTCTGTGGATGACACTCCCAGAATCTGGCCATATGCAAGAAAAAGTTAGACATTAGTCACATGAGACTAATTTCAGCCTTAATTATCAAGGTGGAGGTCAGAACTGGATAATAACTATTTCCACAATCATTTACTTTGTGTGATTCATCCTTTGGAGAAGTTTGTGGCATTGCCTCTCTTTATATTTCATCATGGCTGCAAGTGGTGGTAAAATTATCTTTGGGGAGATATACTACTGGGGCCAGAAAATGTAATCATTCCATAAAAAGTAAGATGGATTTTCCACCCAAGTTTGGCTCTTTTCTCCCCCCCAAAAAAAGGACTGATTATAGCAGTAGAAGTTGGGGGTGCCTAGCTATCGGATGCTAGTTGTATTACTTCTTAGGTTGATTTTTTTCTTTTTCCCTATTGTGCACAAATTATATACTTTTTCATCAAATGTTAATATTGTTCATTTTTATAATATAAAAATTTTCTTTCTTAACAGCAAAAATTTTTGTGGCTTTTTGTGATACTGGTATGGGGAGTAAATATCTTGGAAAGGTATTTTCAGCCCAAATTAAAATATTTGATGATCACAAGAAAATAGAGAAATCTGGTTCCAAGGCCAAGAATGGTTCAATGAAGCTTAATGAAGCTTAATAAAGCACAGATTTAGTCCAAAAAAAAATTAGAGTTATTTTACTGAGGAATCTCCTGCCCATGCTTCTGCCCTTGTTCTGTCCCATGAAATTAAGTGCATAAGTGCTGCCAACCCATTGCACTGTTCCCACTCTCAGAGCAATCTTACCTTACATGTGGAGTTTCATTTTTACTGTGGCAACTGGCAAGGGAGAGCTGCATGAGTTTCACACCAACACAGAGAAAAACAGATGGAACAAAATTCTCCATTTCTTATTACCGTAGCAAACATTCCTGAATTTCTGAAGAATCAGATATTACCCTATCCAGGAGAGTTTCAGGCAATTACTGGATGCCAAATTATACCATGCTGGTAAGTTAGTCTATGTGTAACTTATCTCTTTGCCTCTATAAAGTAAGAACCTTCATTTTAACCATCTAACTTCCTATGTGAACAGTGGAGCCATGATCAACTGTTATATTTGCTAAAGTAAATGTGCTAAATTGCCATTATTATACTTGGTCTGTTATCTCCTATTGTAGCTACTAATTTAGTTAGTTGCATCTTGTAGAACACTAGCAGGTATATCCTGCATTGCAAGGTAAATGAAATCATATGCCCACATTAAAGTGTGGCCAAATATAACTCAGACTAGTTCCAAGATTTGGCACCTTTTTTTCTTAATTTTAGTCTGATATTCCCAGTGTATTATGTGGCCAGGTGGGACCCTTTCCATGTCTCTCTCAGAGTCATATTGAGGGTTATTGCCAAGTTTCAAATATCAAGTTCAAGGATTTCTGTTAAGTACAATTTTGGCATCACAGACTCACACACCCAAAGGAAGAGAGGTATGGCCTAGTGGAAAAAATGTATTTTGGTTAAAAAATATAAAAAGTTGGTGTAAAATATTTCTATCCTGAAGAGTTAGCTTTATTTGGTTAGGTGCTTTGATGCTAGTGTGCATAAAGATTCAAAAGAAATTAATATGTATCTGTGATAATCTAAAACCTTACTGTATTAGTTAACCCAATCACACAATAGAAATCTGAATAAAATGAAAGGAATAGCTTCAATCATAAAGTGAATATTGTCAGGAAGAAAAGTACTCATACAGACACTGGTATATAATAACGAACAAAGAATAACAAAAGAAAGGTTTCCACAAATATCACAGCAGTCCATAGTTCATATTACAAGTAATTATACATAAAAGCTATACACAGTTACATTATTACACTCTTTCCTCCAAGGATTAAAAGTTGTGCCTGTCCTGGAAGTGAATACTGAAATAATCGGGTGGATGTTTGGCATGAGAAGAAGATTAAACACTTGCCGATTAGACAGATGCATTTAGAGGATCATCAGAAATTTTTGGAGGGTCCATATTTGGTGGATCTGGTGGCATATTTGAAGGATTTTCTACTTCTTCAGTATGTTCAGACTCATCAGTATGGCTTCTAAAATATCTGTATAATCTTGTCATTCAACAATTTCAATATCCACATTTTCAACTGAGATTTCCGCTTTGTTGAGATTCATTGCAGCACTTGCACTACTATGCCTATTAAGGATGTGGTCAACATATCTAGGTAAAAATGTAGACCACTTTGCTCACACACCTCAGCTTTCACCCCCGTCTCCGTCCAATTTGGTGAAAATTGTTGCATATACACCTCTTTACCCTCCTGGAACTTATTGGTCTTAGCATGAACATCATGATAATGTTGTTACTTTTCCTGTCATTGCTGCACCTGTCACAGTACATCAGGATACAAGTAATCCAACAGAGATCTTAGACTTTGGTTCATAAGGAGTTGAGCAGGAAATACTCCCGTGATAGAATGTGGTGTAATCCTGTATTGAAATAGGAATTGAAACAACATGCATTCTAAAGTATCTTCTTTGATCCCTTTAATACATCGCTTGAAGGTTTGGACAGCTCTCACGGCAAGTTCATTTGAAGAAGGGTGATAGGGTGCACTGGTGATATGATGAATTCCATTTATTTGAAAGAAATGATGAAATCAATACTGGTGAAGGGCACAGCATTATCACTCAATATGGTCTTGGACATCCATGGGTCCCAAAAATCTATCTCAGTTTCTCAATTGTAACAGAAGATGAAGCTGAAGCTGTAGTGTGAACTCTAACTACTTTAAGAAAGCATCGACAAGTACCAAAAAAATGGACCTAATTTAATATGTAATCTTGATCAACCTTGCTTAAGGAATTCCCAAGAATGCAATGGTGCTAATGCTGGTGATGATCTTGAAGGTTGACAAGATTCACAACCTTTCACTGTGTCTTCAATGGCATGATCCAGCTTGGGCAACCACAGATAACTACGAACCAAACTTTTCTTCTGACTGTCCCGAGGGATGTGTCCCATGAAGTATATGGAAAATATTTGGTTTTCCATGGTGGGATAATAACTCTGGACCCCTGCATTAGGCAACTATTTCAATGGAGATATCTGTTTAATGCTTCATCAATGGCTGGACATACTGTCATACAATACTTCTTCACCTTGGACAAGGTTGGTCTTGCTCAGTCCATGATTTGATCTGGATTGCTTTGACCATGATAGACTTTATCTGGTTCATTACCAATACAACATTTGCAGGCATGGTAACATGTCCTGGAGCTTCTGGAAGAGGCATTCTAATCAACCACTCAGCATTCCCATCATTACTACTAAGTTTATAACCAATCGTATAGTGATGAGCACCGAATATCATCACCCATCGCTGAATACGTGAAGATTACATCACAGGTATGGGACAACCATCATTTATTAAGTGCTTCAATAGTTGATGATCAGTGTAAATCATAAAAAGTTTGGACATAAAAGATATGGATGGAATTTCTTAACTCTGAAAATGATTGCAAGTGCCTCATTCTCTAGCTGACAGTACTTATTTTCGGCATATGACAATAAAATTGATGTATACCCAATTGGTCATTCGCTCCCATCTTCCATACAAAGAGAGATAATAGCCCATCCTCCATTTGGTGATGAATCACATGCTGAGATAATCTCCCTTCAGCTGTCAAAATGCAAAGTGCAGGGGCTTCCTTAAGCAAATATCTGGCCTTTTGGAAGCATGTGCGTAAAGACCTGCTTGTAACCTTTTGAACGGAGTATACAGCAGAGCCACCACTGTAGACAGTTGAGAAAGGAACTTGCCATAGTAGTTGATTAGACTGAGAAAAGAGTGTAGTTCCCTAATATTCATAGGTGATGAAGTACCCTCAATCACCCAAATATACTCATCTGTTCGATGGAGACCAACCTGGTCAATCATATGACCCAGATATTCAGCCAACGGAGTCGCAAAAAAACACTTCTTCTTTTTCAATTGCAGCCCTGCATCATCACATCATTGAAACATGTCCAACCAATGCAAGTATTCCTCTTTGGTCTTCCCTGTGATCATAATGTCGTCCTGGTAGATAGCTGTCCCTAGAACACCATTTAGAAGAGACTGTAGTGAACTGAACCTTGATTTAATTATCGCTATTATTTCCTGTATGACATCATGCATTATGTCATTGATTTCTATATAACTTTCTCATCCCACGTGACTCATATCAGTTGTTGAATTGTTCATTGTCCTTGAGTAAGATAAGTTCTTAAGTAATTGAAGAAGTAGCCCAATGCTACATTGGTGACCCCGACTAAACGCTACACTGGTAACCCTTTCTGAATGCTACACCAGTAACCCTTTCTGAACACTATTTTCTCTCTCTATTTACCTTGCTATGGCAGATGACGGTGCTTCTGCACCTTCTTTTGGTGCAGTTGTGGTGAAGCTACCACCTTCCTGGCCTGCTGACCCTGTAGTTTGGTTCGCCCAGATAGAGGCTCAGTTCACTACTAGGGGCATAACAGTTCAAAAGATTTATTTTGACCACTTCATAATTTCCTTGAATCAAGATTTTGCAATGGATATTTGAAGCCTTTTACTCAGGCCACCTACTGAGAACCATTATGGCACTCTCAAAGTGCAACTAATAAAGTGCACTGCTGCATCAGAGCAACTCAAACTTCAGCAAATAATTAGTGGGGAGGAACTATGTGACAAACAACCTGCACAACTGCTAAGGCATATGCAACAACTCCTTGGTGGCAAACTTGGTATGTCAGATGATGCTATGTCTTTTCTTCACGAACTTTTATGCAACACCTACATCCAAATGTTAGGATGGTGCTGGTCTCTACTTATGCCACCATAAATCTCTGCAAGTTAGCTGACATGGCAGACAAAGTAATAGAAGTAACTACACCCATTGTTTCAGCTATCTGTGACACTTCCACTGATGCTATGGAAGTCAAACAACTCCATGAAGAAATTGCACGCCTTACTGACCTTGTATCTTCCTTGACCTCCCAATCTCGTCATTGCAGTTCATCTAGAAGCAGACCACACCACAGCCCACTACCACCAAGTCACCCTTCAAGTAATTCATGCTGCTGGTATCATGATAAATTTGGAGAAGCAGCACTAAAGTGAAAAGATGATTGCATGTGGGGACTAGCAGCGACAGGTTTTACCAGCCCAGTTCTCAGTCGCCACTTTTATGTAAGTGACGTATGTACACACAATTTTTAATTGATACAGTATCAGAAGGGAGTGCAATCCCACCCTCTGTTCCCATCATCGATGCTCCCCATATGCTCTCACCCTTTCAGCAGTGAACAACATTCCTATATGCACCTATTGGAAACGGTCCCTACCCTCAACATTGGCCTTAGATGACCACTATTGTGGATTTTTATCATTATCGATGTTCAGAAGCCCATCATTGGTGCTGACTTTTTGAAACATTTTGGCCTACTTGTTGACATAAAGCAACACAAGTTCATTGATGCGACCACATGTTTGCACATCCAGTGTATCCTTTCTACCGACCTCTCACCAACCCTGTCTGTCTGTACGAAGGACACCAGTCACCCCTACCACACTCTTCTGTTTGAGTTTCCAGCACTCACGCAAGTTTCCACACCTGACACACCGGTTAAGCATGATATAGTTAATCATATTAAAACCACAGATACATGAGTTTCAGCTTGTCCCAGATGCCTGGCACCTTACCAACTCCATGCAGCCAAGCAGGAATTTTAGCATATGCTCCAGCTCGGTATCATCCATCCTTCCTACAGTGCCTAGTCTTCGCACTTATATGTGGTTCCAAAGAAAATGCCCAGTGATTGGCATCCCTGTGGTGACTACCATGCCCTCATTCAACTGTGCCACTACACCAGATCTCTATCCGATCCGTCATTCACAACTTCTCTTCACCGCTGCATGGAAACTTGATCTATTTTGTGCATACAACCAAATCCCAGTTTCTCATTCTGACATCACTAAAACTGCTATCACAACTCCATTTACTTCATTTTAATTCATGAAGAAGCCTTTTGGAATCAGAAATGCTGCACAGACATTCCAACAGTTCATGGACCAAGTTCTTTGTGGTGTACCCTCAGCCTATACCTGCATTGATGATATCCTCATTGCTAGTTCCAATCCAGAGCAACACAACCAGGATTTGTGAACTGTTTTTGATCATCTTACCATGCATGGCGTCATCATCAATCCTAATAAGTGCCTACTCGGTGCCACAGAACTTAATTTTCTCGGTTATCACAACATTAAAATAGGTATCACTCCTCTCCCTGACAAAGTTCAAGCTGTTCGAGATTTCTGTCAACCCCAGTTTCAGCAACAGTTGCATCAATTTATAGTACTTGTGAACTTTTATCATTGTTTTCTTCCTCACTGATATACCCTGATGCAACCTCTGCATGCTCTCCTATCCTTAACAAAACAGAAATCTCAGACCATCACCTGGACTGACTCAGATCTTGCTGCTTTCATTACCAAAAAGGAAGCCCTTGCTAAAGCCTCTCTCCTGTCATATCCAGACTCTGAAGTGCCTACTTACCTCATGACTGTTGCATGTGATACAGCTGTAGGACAACATGTCAATGATACCTGGCATCCAATCTTATTTTTCTACAGAAATATGACACCCACCATGACTCAGTACAATATCTTTGACAGTGAACTACTAGCTGTGTATCTTGCTATTAAACACTTCCAACATTTCCTGGAAGGTTGACCATTTCATGTTTTAACCAACCACATACCACTGACATTCGTTCTGAAAAATCGATCTGATCATCACCTCATCAAGCTCGCCATCTGGATTACATCTCTCAGTTCACATCCATTATCCATTTTGTACATGGATTAGACAATGTAGTTGCTGATGCTCTCTCAAGCATTGAAACCAATGCTGTTCTCTCTGGTCAACCACCCATTGTAGACTTTGCTGCTATGGCCAAAACTCAAGTCACTGACTCTCAAATCCATGCTCTTCAGTCTTCTCTATCCTCTACACTTGTAGTGGAAGCTGCCCCTCTGGCTAACTGTAGCAACCCTCTCTACTGTGATACTTCCACTGGCACACAATGACTGCTGGTACCACTCGATTGGCGATGCACTGTGTTCAATTTTCTCCATGGTCTTTCCCATCCCAGCATCTGAGCAACACAGAAACTCATCACTGCTAGGTATATATGGCCTGGTATAAAAACTGATATTCGCCACTGGGCTTATTCATGTATACAGTGCCAACATGCTAAGATCCAGAGACATTCACACACCCCTCTCTCATCTTTTCCAGTCCCTGATGCTCGTTTTGATGTCATTCATATTGATTTGGTTGAATCACTTCCAACAGCCAGAGGTTTCACATGCCTACTCTTGTGATCACATGGAGAGCACCCTCCAAGATTTAGCACGATTGGTACATACCAGTGAAAACCACTTGTCTAAGTGTGGCTATGGCTAAACCAGACCCATGGTAGGGTAAAAATTAGCAATGAAAGCTGTTCCTCTCTGCAACACTTACCATGTGGCAGTACTATATAGGGTTGGCCCTTATTTAGGCTTATCATATAGTTCAGTTTGAAAATGTCCTGGATTCTGGTCTTCTCTTTGTTGAAAAATAATTGTTGCTGAAAAAGCTGCACTCCCCCCACCTCCCTCCCAAATACTGCAGACACTAAAGTTAGCATCCTTTTTCTCTCTCTGGTAGGTCGTGGGGGGTTGTGGTTGGTATTTAAAAAATATATATTTCTATTCTGATCAATTATTCTGGCTGTTTGCAGTGGGCTATCATAATTCCTATGACTTTCCTTCCAAGGCTGACTTCTTGATTTGATGATTCTGTTTTAAAGTTCACAATGCCCAAACATAAGTGCAAGTCCACTCCAGAACTTAAGACCAAATTTTTCATGTTTTGGTAGAACAGGAAAGGAATGAGTGTTTAGACTGAGTATTTTTGTGAAATTAGTAACAATTCAATTAGTGCAGTAGAGTAAACTTTTCTTTTCACACAGTGAAGCATCATCAGGACTACACATCTGCAATGCTGACTAAAAATCTTTAACCAGAGTGAGTGAAGGTGGGATCTTTTCAATTCCAAATTATTGATTTGCTTGCATTAATTGATTATATGAATATTTTATACCTTTACTGCAGTCGGAGTAGAGAGTTAAGATTGAGCTAGAGCTAGGGCCTGTTTCTCTGCTATGGTGAATAAAAATGAGGGAGCCTGAGAGTACAAATGCTTTTTCTTTTTTCCCCATTACATTTTATTTATGGTCATCCATCACACACAAAAATCTTCACTAGTAATATATGATACCCCCTCCCATCCCAAAGTTTCCTCGTTTTTGAATTTGCAAATATGGTAGTCCTACCTTATTTCATCAACTAATGATTGACTTGTTTGTGTTCCTTACTCCATTTTGTGGAATGCTGAGCTCACCAAATATACTGAATTTCTGTATAAAGTAAGTACTAAACTTGACTCTACCTTTCAGGTATTGCATGGTCTTATATTACTATGCTATAGGCTACTTTGTCTGTCCTTTTGTTTTTGCTTCATTACTTTCCCAAGTTTCTTTGAGACTACCACTTTTCTTTCTGTGATGCAATTCCACCAAACTGCATCCAGATAAGGAATTTCATTCTCTCTGCCATTCCTCACAACATGAATGAATGTTATTTCCAAGTAATTGGTCTGTTGAGTGATGTTGCATTTATCACCAAACCACATGTGCAATTTTGAAGGTTGACATATTACCAGATACTTTCAATGCTCACAGATCCTTCCAACTTACACCCAGTATATAAAAACCACTCTTAAGGAGGTACATGTATTACATGTCATATGTTAAACTTGTTTTTTAACGTATAATTCATAGAGTGTGTTCATTATTTTCTGATATATAATAGGATTTGAACTATTATATCTGCACAAGAGCACCCGTGACTTTGCTTTAAGAATCAGAGGAGAGTTAGAAGTAAAGCATGAATTCATTTCAGGAGTGGAGAATAGCATCGCTTATTAATGTTGTCATATCAATGTAGGTCTCCAATCAGCCTGGAAACAAATACAATGTGTCCCTGATAAATGCTCTGGTGTTGAATGTGGGGACTTAATTTATAACTTAAATCCACCGCAATGAAAGGGGATCTATCGACCAGTACCATAGTTCAAACTGCTCCATGCACATTTTACAGCACCTTGTATTAGACTATGATACTGAAGGTTAGTGGTTTGTGACCTAGCTGTATCTGTAAAATATTCTGATTTGCTGAGAAATATTTCACTTTGAACACCTGCTGACAAAATTCACATAGCTTTCGAATTCATCACATATATTTACATAATATTATGTATGCGTTACATACGCTTCGTGATTGCCTTTACTTCCAAGTCACTTTCTCTTCATTAATGCCATTGTAAACCAGCTGTGCTGTTCTAACAGCCACAATCCTACTTCAGCTGTGCTCTGCTATCATTGTTTGAAGAGACAAATGTTGAAACTTTTAAAGGACAAATCACATGAGTTTTCTTGGAGATGCTGATTGTGTAGAGCCCGCATGCATGGGGACTAATCACTTTCATTGAACCAGTCAAAAAAGTAAGCTACAACTTTTTGGAACATGAATTTGTCCAATATATTCCAAACATTGGGAAGTAAGCCAAAACTTTATGCATGAAGAAAACTATAACTTAGTGCTACAGATTTTAATGCTGATAAAAGTTAGTGTGACCTTTTTAATCCTTTTTTATCATTTTTTTCTTTTGAAGTTTTATTTTTCCTCTTCTGTTCAGGCTGTTTGGCTCACTGGCTAAAGTTGTATGCAAAAGTAACTGTTATCATACTCAAACAAGTGATATGCATGAAGAAACTGCTTCATATCTTTTCTTAAACTTATTTAGACTACTAACATATAATTATAATAAATAAGTGTACTTTAACTTTACATAGTATTATAATATATATATATATATATATATATATATATATATATATATTATGTATGAATTTTGTAAAAATGAGGGGAAATGAATAGGGAAAATGGATGGGTGGAAACCACCTCCAAAGAGAAATGAAAAAAAAGAGTCTCAGGTAGAATCAAACCACTTAAAATAGTCTCAGGGGGAAGCTAACAATCAACCGTCTGCTTGGAAATCTATACCTTACCCTTTGAGTGTAGGCCTGGAATAAATCTAATATTGTAAATTTTGTAACTCCTGAAAGTGTTGCTAACAGCACGTTTGGCTTTGGTAGTGGGTGCTGGTCAATTTCAAGGACTGGGTTTATCGTCACCTTGAAATCTTCAAAGATCCTGAATTATCCATCTTTCTTGGGAATTGCTACTATAGGTGCAGCCCAATCTGCATGAGATATTTTCTCCGATATTCCTGTAGCTTTTGGACGATCCAGTTCTTCCACCACTGCTTCCTGAATTACTAATGAAATGGATTTGGGTCTGGAAAATTCGGTGTTGCTCATTCCTTGAGTTGCAAGGAGGCCCAAAAGTTTTAAATGGTACCCCATAGTTCACCTTAAATATCTCTGAGTATTATCAAAATAATGCATCCAATTGTGTAGCATAGACTTTGGCAATTTGCACCACCCCGAGCTTCTGAGTATCTAGCCAATTTCTGCCAAAAAGGTTAAAACTGTCCCCACTCACCACAGTAATTAACTGTTAATATCTTGGTAAGTTGTCCATACTTCACTGAGACTTCCTTCTTGCCCAAAACTGACAATATCTGAGCAGTGTAGGTTTTCAGTTGAACTTTATATTTTTTTAATGACTAATTTGGAAAAAGAGATCTCCAGGTGCCCTAAGAATGTTTGGTGACCCCTGCTCCTGGCTATCTTTTTCCCTTCAATGATAACTGTGACCATAATTGGTTTTGGAGAGGTGTTGTTTGTTACAACATGCAAACTCAGTTGTTCCTCTTGGTCAAAACTGCTTGCTTCATCCTGATCACAAACAAATTGATCTTGCAGTGCATCTGGCAGGTAATCAACAAACTCACAGTCCCCAGCTAAGCTGTGAAGATCAGCTGTGAAATCTGATAAAGTCTCATTAGAACCTAGGGTCCTTAAATGGAAATGGAAGGTTGATCAATAACACTTTGTCACCCAAACAGCTTAGGAGTACTACTGTCTTCATGGCCTCTGGGACTTCATTACCTGAAAAAAAATACTTCTACTCTTTCATGGTAAGAAGAAATATTTCTACAATCTGTCTGAAATTCTTCAGTAAGGTAAAAGTTATGACCATACAAAAAAAGTAGAAAAGCCAGTCACTAATACAAGAGTTTCCTTGTGGCCAAATCGAATTAAATGTATGTGCTTTTCTAGCAGACACTAACTGTATATTTGAAAGTATTTATGTGCCCAAAAAGGAAAAAATTAGTCTCATTAAGAATTGTAATGATATTTATACATAGATGATATTGATGATGTTTCATGGTTACTAGTGATCAGAGTAAGTTTACCACTAGTATTTCATTGTGACCTCCACACCTTCAATCATTAAAAAAAAAACTGCAATTTACAAATTAAGGCCTGTCAACACTACACATTAGAACAGGTTTAAGCTGTCTCTGGATCAGGTTCCACCAGTCCACAAAACTTCATGTTTAATCTCAAAGGGTTCCACCAAGTTTCACCTGAAACCTTCAGAAGGGTAGGCTTCAAGCTGATCAGATTTATTTAAGATTGATGCTAGCTACTAGAAGTTTATCTACTAACAGCTCTCTCTCCTCCCTCTCTATCCTCCTTTTGTTCTATTGAACAAATTAGCACAAGAAAATATAAAATATCCTCTTTCTATACACAGGTAGATGCAAGCCAATTAATCAGCCCAGCCAATTTTTTTTGCCATACAGATGATGTGAGGTGGATTCAGCACTATGCCAGTGTGGACAAAAGAAAACATTTGGAACTCCATGCTGCTGTAGAGAGGTACAAACCAGTTTTAATTGGTTTCAAGCTTGAACAAATGTAAGCTGGCAGTTGCTCTTTTCATCATTTATTAACCACCATACTATTTCTTGAACGGTGCAGTTGTTTTATTATTTCTTCAGTTTTTTTTTAAATAATTTTGGTGTATTTCATAAATAACTGGAGCTTTCATTTGTACTAAAAGTAATTTTGATTTATCAGTGTATGTATTAGAATTAAGGAAAGGGTTACTATTCTAGTCATTTAACTGGGGAATAGGTTAAGTGTTCGCCTAAGAGGTTTTTAGTGCTATCAGTGTTCACTTTAAAGGGATTCCACTGTGTGTGTGTGTGTGTGTGTGTGTGTGTGTGTGTGTGTGTGTGTGTGTGTGTGTGTGTGTGTGTGTGTGTGTGTGTGTGTGTGTGTGTGTGTGTTCTCTTATTGTGTGTGTGTGTGTGTGTTCTCTTATTGTGTGTGCGTGTTCTAGGTTGTGTGTGTTCGTGTGTATGTATGTATGTACCTACTACATACATACATACATGCATGCATACGTACATACGTACATACATGCATGCATACATACATACATACATACATACATACATACATACATACATACATACATACATACATACATACATACATACATACATACATACATACATACATACATACATACATACATACATACATACATACATACATACATACATACATACATACATACATACATACATACATACATACATACATACATACATACATACATACATACATACATACATACATACATACATACATACATACATACATACATACATACATACATACATACATACATACAATATATATTATGTGGTTTTTTGCAGTTAACACATCCAAAGTAGCTCTAGCTCAAGCAGCTTTGTAGAAGGTAGCACTCTAACCATGTATGGCCATTTTGTTCATTATATGCAGTATAACCTCCCAAAACTGCACTCTCTGAAATAGGGGCAACCTATATAAAATGGATAAACAGTAAGTCACCATTTGATTCCCTACAAGAGCTAATAGATCAGTAACTCTGAATAACGGAAGCTGGGGCAGCTTTCAATAAATCCATAGAAAATGGACCTCCAGAAGGGATAAATGCCACACACCCACACATTTTGTAAAATTGAATTAACACAAGTCAAGAATAAAGGTATACATGCTAAATGAAGCTCGTGTTTCTTGCTGAAGGAGATGAATGGCTCCAGAAGATTCTCAACCAGTCCCTTTTCCATCTCAATGTAGGATCTTAGTCCCTACAGAGGGTAGGCATTTTCTTTCCCGGCAAACATCATCAATTCCTTTTGGATTTTGCAGTAGAATCCCTTGTTGATCT
>OZ017791.1:977987-1010525 GCA_963969325.1 Lycopodina hypogea | reverse complement strand
TCTGTCCCAAAAGCTAACTGTATTTAAAAACTTAAATGGTACTTCCTGAGGTCTAAGGTACATGAAATTTGGTGTGAAGATAGATGTAGTGGCAAAGTTAATGCCCATTTTCTTAGAATTTTTCTAAACATAATTTGAACAGAGTATAATATTTATTATCAGAATTAGATAATCAGAATACCTCAGAACAAAGGCTTTTATCAGCAAAGAATTGGCACAATGAGTAAGTCACAAATCAGGTAAGGTGAGTTAAATTGAATTAACACCTGCAAACAAGTGGGAGTAATGATAAGGTTCAAACATCACATTATTCATCCGACGTCTTAAAACAAAGTCTATTAGGGGGTTGTCTGTTAAGCACTGAACGTCGAAATGGCAGGGCATCTTCAACATCAGGCATTGTGGGGGCTTCTTGTGCAGGAGCTCCACTTAGATCCTCATTCAACAGCTCATCACAAGGCAAACTACAACTCTCCACCTGCATATTAGGTTCAGGCAGAATATTATTAGGATGAAAAGTATTTTCAGAAAGAAGAACCAGGTGGCATAATGACACAGTTACCTCTTGACTATCTGCATACCAGACATGAGCTTATTGAGGGTTGGCCTGTAGAAGTTCAACATCGTCCACCAGGGGTTCATCCTTGTTAGTATGGATATTACGCTTGAGTAGAACTGGAGCAGGTATAATAAGCCAGGAGTGTACAGATCCACCAGTGGATGATCGTCTCTCATAGTTGAAGAGCCTCTCATGTGGGCTGCAGTTGGTTGCTGGGAGTACATTTGCCAACATTCCATCGATAGATCATGGGTCTTGAGGGCCATAGATATGGCCTTCCAAACTGTACCATGATACTTCCCCACCTGTCCATTACACACTGGGTTGTATGCAGTCGTTCAGCTTGCAGTGATCCCTCTGTTTAAGAGGAACAGGTGCAGTTCAGTATTCTCATGAAGGAAGAGCCCCTGTCTGAATGGACATATGCTGGCATCCCAAACATAAAGAATAGCTGACATGGACATTGAATGAGAGTTTGTGTGCTGACATCCTTGCTGTGGAAGAAAAGGGAATCTGCTTTATTCATCAATTATATTGAGAAAGAATACGTTGCGATTGTTTAATTTCTGTGTACCTTTGAAGTCAAGGTTTAGTATTTCAAATGGTTGAGTGATGTGCTTGAGGTTATTAGTGGAACTTAGGTTTATGTTCAGCACACACTCTACAAGCTTTAGTCATCTGTCTCACCTCCTCTACTGAGAATGGTAGATTCCTAGTCCCCCCCCCCCAAAAAAAGCATATGGGTAATTCCAAGATGACAAAGTGAATCATGAAGTTCAGCTATATAAACACCAGCTGGGACTGCAGCACAGAAATATCGAGAAAATGTATCAGCGGCAATATTTTCAGCACCAGGACAGCATTCAATGTCGAAGTTGTAGCAGGATAGCTCTATCCTCCAATGCACCATCTTGTCGTTTTTGATTTTTCCTCTCTGCTTGGTATTAAATATGTATGATACAGAGCATTCATCTGTCTTTATCAAGAAATATCTTACTGTAAGGAAGTGCTTCCAGTGGCTAATTGTTCTGATGATTGCTTGAGCTTCCTTCTCAACAGAAGCATGCCTAATCTCAGACCCTTGCAATGTATTAATGAAGAATGCTACTGGGAGTCCTTTTTGGTTAAGGGTGGCAGCAATGGCAAACTCTGAGGCATCAGTCTCAACTTCAAACACACTGAGGCCACAAACTTTAAGTGGTGACTGTGGCCCTCCATGATGAAAGATAACACTCTGATGTTGCTTCTGAAAGTCAAGTCCTAGAAGTAATCTGCACACAAGCCTGGAACGATGGACAAGCAAACATTTGTATACTGCTTGCCTCCAAGTGTTAGATTTGCCAAGCAGAATCCTAGGGTTTTAGCTGACAGTGTAGATTTGGCCCTGGCAATGTTCATACTCTCAGGATGCTTTGGGAGGCCTAGAGATTCCATAATAAGAGAATAAATGTAACTCTGAGTGCTGCAGGAGCCTTAGCACCTACTCCATTGATTACTTCTTTTGTGCTGGATTTGGACAGGGATGACAGTGAGTTGGAGCCAGCAGCCACTAATGTTGAACACATAGCTGCAGCACTACTACTTCCAGATTGGGGACTGGCTGGGTTGGACCTGCAGACCTTGGCAAAGTAGCCGTTTATGAAACTTATTACAAGTAGCTTCCTTGGAGGACACCTTTGATGGGGATGTTTGTTGCAACCACAGAAGTAACATTTAGAACCACCAATAGCTGCAGGAGTACTATCTAAGGCATCTTCAGAAGTGGTGGACTGGAGCAAAGCAGTGGCACTTGTTGGGGAGAGGTTAGGAGAACTGAATGATTCAGAGCTCTTTTGGGCAGCATCTAAAGACCGAGCCTGAGTGAAAATAGTATTCAGGTCAAGAGTATTATTTTCTAGCAGTCGCTGGCATGTGACATTAGATTGCAGTCCAGTGATAAATGCATCCCTCACTGCCTCATCCCTATATTCAGTCTCAGTAATGTTTTGAAAATTACGATCCTTAGACAGAGACTTGAGAGCTTGAAAAAACATCTCTATAGTCTCTCCACTCTTTTGCCTTCTGGTAGCCAGTAGATGCTGGGCAAATACTTCATTGGCAGGCTTGACATACTGGGCCTTCAATATAGCAATAGCTTCTTCATATGTTGTGTAGTGCTCAATGTATTCAAAGATCCTAGGACTTATATAGTTCGTTAGAATGGAGAGGCTGTCAAGTCCCTCTCCTGGCAGGACTGTGAGAAAGTTCTGGAAGGTGGGCAACCAGTGAAGCATATCTTGCAAGCTGTACAAAAGCTAGGATTAGCGTTTAGCTTGTCTGGTCTAGCTTGTCTGGTCTAGCTCGTCTGGTCAAGCTCGTCTGGTCTAGCTTGTCTGGTCTAGCTCGTCTGGTCTAGCTCGTCTGGTCTAGCTCGTCTGGTCTAGCTCATCTTGTCTAGCTCATCTGGTCTAGCTCGGCTGGTCTAGCTCGTCTGGTCTAGCTCGTCTGGTCTAGCTCATCTGGTCATAGGAGTCTGTCCAAAATTTGTTTGCTGATAAAAATGTAGCATTTATTAACAGAATTAAAGAATCAGAATACGTCAAAACTATTGCTTTTATTGGCAAAAAATTGGCACAACAACTAAGTCACAAATCAGGCAAGGTGAGTTAAACAAAATTAACTTTTGAGTTAAACTAAATTAACATATGAGTCTGAGTAGGAGTAATGATAGGGTTCAAACATCACATCAGAGAGATATTTAGCATTTAGTGTAATTTTGACCATTTCTTGGTCAGGAATAGACTCACCACACCCACTTAATCTCCTGTTTTTCATGTCTGGAAGCCACACATTCCCATCATGGAGTTTGAACATTGCCCAAGTTACTCCCCTGATCAAGTTGTCTTTGCAAGCTAAGCTTGTTTTATCTACGCTCCAGCCACGTAGGTAGGTACATACATACATATTTGGTGGGTTTAGCAAAGTGAGGTTGTACACTTTAGCCCTTGGTTGCTGCCACCAGTTAGTCTAGGACTACCACTCTCTGATACTGTTACATGATAGACTTTGATCAAACTTATATCATCAATTCCTCACACAGAATACTTGAACAATCACTGCAATGGTTGTAGCTCTGCAACTGACAAATCAAGTAGCAGCTATATCAGTTAAATACTCTGGGTGTACCAAAAAAAAAACAAAAAAAAAAACAGTCTTCTCTTAAATATTAAAGCTGCTGCTCAGTCAACCTCAAAACATCACATGGCTGACCAAATATTACATCACACATTCAATTGCTTGCACCAGTTGATGTAGCAGTTAGCTGTTCAGTAACTTTGCCACAGAGGCTTGCTCCTGTGACACCTTTTTATATAATCTTTTTTAAAAGTTATTAAACAACAATAACCTTTCAATAAAATTAGGAAGAGAAGTCCAGAGTAGAATTATGTCAACCTCAGCTTTTGTATAGCAGCCTGGATTGTCTGCAACCGCACCCCCACCCTCTCCCCACACACACTCACAGTTGCCTGACAGTTTTGAGAGCTATGAAAATTAAAGGATACTTCCTTGAAGGTATGGTGTAAGGATAAGTGTAGTGACAAGGTTAATACCAATTCTCTTCAAATTTTGATAAAGATCATTTCAACAGAGATACTTAGCATTTAGTTTTATTCTGATTTTTACTGCGTAGCTTGTGTGTGTTCTTTTGGGTTTTATTTAATTTTTTTTTTTTTTTTTTTTTGGCACAGAGATCAACAAGGTATTCTGTTTCAAAAAAGTGAACGGAATTGCTGATTTTTGCCTCCAAACAATATACTTACAGACATTTTGGACTCTAAAATCATACATTGAGATACAAAAGAGAATCTTCCGGCCATTCACCTCATTTGGCAACTGTCACGTGCCTCATTTAGAATGTGCATCTTCATTATCAGACTGATGTTCACTCGATTTCATAAAAAGGATGAGCCGCAGTTTCACAAAGTGTGGGGTTATGGCTTTTGTCCTTTATGGGAGGTCCATTTTCAATGGATTTATTGGAAGCTGCCCCAGATTTTGTCCGTTTTTAGGAGGGTCCACTTTCAGAGGTACCGATTTATTAGCTCTTGTACCCAATTGATCCATTAACTCTTTGGTGCTTTACTGCTTGTCCACTGCAGAGGTAGTTCCTATTTCAGAGTCCATTTGAAGAGGTTCCACTCTATACATACTCCAAAAATGTCAAAATGCTGTTGCCCTTAAGTTGATAAATTATTCTTATCATGAACACTAGCACATGCACTCCCATGTACAGTGAACTTCAATTTCCCCTCCATATTATTGATCTATCTCTCTCCCACCAACCACATACCAGTGGGACATAAATCAGGTGGTACATATGCATTATACATGCGGGCATAAGCAGCCGACACTAACAACAAATATGGCAGAAAATCAACAAGATAACAAGAGCAAGTTCATGGTCCATTTGTTCCTTTGTGGTCCTATCTCTTGTTGCTCTCCTTCATGACGTGGTGTCATGGACACATTGTATCTCGCCAGCGTTGGGCCGCTCGGCAGCATTCACTGTGAATCCCAGCAAAGTTGCAGGGTTGACTTTCTGCATCTTCTTCTTCTTCTTCTTGCTAGACTTGGAACCTCTGCCCCCACCATCCCCACCAACAGCACCGGCCACACCCTCATAGCTGTCCGGTCTGCCACAGTCCTCAGACTTGCTGGCACTCAGAGCTCGCTCCCTCCCTCGAGGCTTCTTGGACTAGCCAAGCAGAAACAACAAATAAAAAAGATAATAATTGACGTGATGACAATGATTGTGATGATGTCAATAATAATACTAATTATGATGACGATGATGATGATAAGATAATTAGTGATAATTTTTGTTTTTTAATTGACATGCTTTCCTCACCTGCTGTGTGTGTGGCTTTAGTTTCTGTCTCTTCTCCAGGAACTGCTTGGCAAAGTCGTGGGCCTGTTTGTTCTCCCCCAAGTAAGACTTGATGTAGTCGTGCACTTCATAGACGGAGTCCACCTCCAGCAGGAAACTAACAAACGTGGCAGCTGGTGGGGGCACAGAAGAGCGCAGATTTGATGGATGGGAGGGAAGTGAGTGGGTAAAGAGGAAGAGAGAATGAGAGGAAAAAGAGGCAAGTTGAAGGGAATTAGAGGAGAGCAACAACACCGAAATAGGAAAATAGTATGTGAAGTAACTTCGGGTGATATGAATTCTAATAGGACAAGTGAAGACAGAGTAAGAACATGCAAGAAGGTAGACACTCACTGTCCACATCAGAGTCAAACTTGTGCAGTGCCTGATCACACCAGCTGTTGAACTCTGAACTGGCATCATTACTCGATAACAACTGGCGGAGCTTTTGCTGAAAGAGAAACATCCAGGAGATGAACACAAGGGGACAGAATTAAACCAAAATAAAGAAGAGGTGGAGGGAAGGAGTAAGGAAGAGGAAGGAGGAAGAGGAAGGAGGAAGAGGAAGGAGGAAGAGGAAGGAGGAAGAGGAAGGAGGAAGAGGAAGGAGGAAGAGTAAGGAGGAAGGAGGAAGAGGAAGGAGGAAGAGGAAGGAGGAAGGAGGAAGAGGAAGGAGGAAGAGGAAGGAGGAAGAGGAAGAGGAAGGAGGAAAAAGAGGGAGGAAGAGAAAGAGGTAATATAATGGATAGAAAGGTATCAATAAAAATTTGTTAACAATAACCATACAGTCTAATAAGCCCAGCTGGTCTTGCACCACATAGCCCACACACCTTGTCTGAGATCTTCTTTCCTTTCTCGTTGCCTTTCCCTGAAACCACGCCTCCACCCGCCTTGGAGGGGGCTGGGTTCTTCTTGGCCACCTGCTCACATTCCTCCCAGAAGGCCTGTTGCTCAACTTCCTCTTCATCCTCTTCCTCATTGTCGTCAGGATATGAGGCGGGGAGGGGCTTCTTGGGTTGGCTCTGTAGGGGGTTCCTGCCACTGCCTGGGGAGAGCTTGGTCGCAGTTTGGGGAGCACTTGGAGATATGGGACTCCATGTTGGGGGACTGTGAGCCTGCTTTACCTTGGTCACAGTACTCCATGACGACCCCTGGACGGTCGAAAGACGGGAGATTAAGAGGGAATAGAGAAGAGAGAAGAGGAAGGGAGGGAGGAGAGAGGGAGGAAAGGGTGGGAGGAAGGTAGGAAGGGATGAGAGGGATGAAGAGCAGAGAGAGAAAACAGAGTATATACAGAGAAGTATCTCAATAAAGCAGGAAAGAGTGTCACTTGGGAAACTCTTTAGAAATGACAAAACAAACTCACTCGTTGTTTGCTGCCAGCAGGAGACTTGCTGGTGGGTGAGGCTTGGGGCTGCTGGTAGAGAGGCTGGTGGAGTGACGTGTGCATAGGGTGCAGGAGGGGGGAGGGTGTGGCCAGGTGGAGCTGCTGGGGGTCACTCTCCTGCTCCTGCTGGATCTCAAGGAACGACTTTGGTTTGGATACACCCACTGCCACACCCACACTGGCAACAGGACTGCACAAACATATGGTGCAAATCAAGAAATGACAAAGCACAACTTTTCTCCATGTCATGTATTTCATGTTTGAGAAAATGTCAAACTTCTAGGTCAGATCATGTGATAATTATCAACAGATCCTAGCTACTCATAAATGTGGGTGTGACCCAGAGGCCCACCTCCACCAACCCATGTGACCACCATCGTCACCACAGGTCCCAGTGACCACAGCACCTGTGATTGTGCTCTTGATTCCCCAGGAGCAATGCTTCCCTCACAAGCTTGGCTACACAGACATTGTCTACTCCCACAGCTCATCAAAGTGAGGCCAGTGATGAGAAATGAGGTGTTGCATGATCACCTTGGCAACATGCCTGTAATGGTTGTTGTTCAAGGCTTCACTGAACCATATGATGAATTCCCTCAGACAATTCAATCTTGCAGGAAGCTATAATGAGATGTCCAACAAGAGTACACCTATAATTACTCTCGCTTAGCTGGACCCTTTACCAAGTGCTTCTCGGAAATTGGTCTGGAGACACAGTAAATCAATACCCTCCGATCGTGAATACCGTTACATAGGACCAAAACATTGGAGAAGTGACGGTTGTATCTAGTGAGATAAGAAGCTGCTGCATTAGAATCAGTTAAACATGTTGGCCATGATAGCCTGAAGCCTTTCGTTAGTTCCAATGTAACTGGTCCTCAAATACAGCAGTTAAGGGCAAAGGTGTCACCAAAGCACAGACAACAGGTCACCAATGGATCTGGGGAACTATGAATCTAGTCCAATATTGAGGGCAAGCAACCACAGCAAAGTCACTTGCCACTTCCTCTAGGCAATATCCTGAAAACTGCTCAACAACCTACTAACCCGGCAACTACCTGAAGCTACTAAAGATGAAACTTTTTTGGGAACATGAAGTCATCACTTTATTCTATTTCTTTCTTTTGTCTCAGTAATGGCACTCACCACACCTTGTTACACTCCAGAATCTGAGGATATTGAACTGGTCAGGTATAGCGGTATCACCAGATCCAAATCCAGTGTAGCATTTGGTAAAGGGTATGGATATGCTAAACTAACTTATATTGGGAGAGAGAAAGCACTAGCAAGATTATACCCCCTAAAGTGTCTAAGCAGTGTGCATTATATGAAGATACATCATTAGAGTTTTACCTGACCACAACCACGTCTGTTACTTCAGGGCACATACCCACTTGATACATGGAGCACCACCAATACAACTCCCACATTAATAGCACGCCTCAGCAATATTGCACTGGCCACAGGTGCTCAGATTAGAGAGGTCTCATAGACTTCCTTCAGCTGGATTGCACTGACCCCAGCACCTAACAGTTCTGTCTGCCACTGGGCCACACAGATCTCTGGAATGCAGTCAATCATACTTCCCCATGGCCTGGGTTGTTACTCATCTAAACTTCATGCTGCCAACTCCCCTACCTATCCTCCCTACCTCTCCTCCCTCCCCCCATCTCTCCCCCCTCCCCAACCTCTCCTCCCTCCCTTCCCTTCCTCCCACACCTCCTTCCCTCCCCCACCTCTCGTCCTACTCCCACCTCCCCACTTAATCCCTAGAAGTCTTTTGGTCAATTTCGTTAATAATGCTTGTAAGTGATGTCTTCTTGGACAATACCAAATTCTTACTTATCTCTCAATAGCTAGCAAATGTTCCAATAATCAGTGAGCCAGGCCGGTGTGAACCACGACACCCTCTTACGTGTGTGTGTTTGCTTTTGTGTGTGTGTGTGCGTGTGTGAGTGTGTGTATGTGTATACTACTGTGTAGAGAGAGGTAGGTGGTTAGATAGAGAAAGCATGGAAACTTCCAACACTATGTTCCAGTATAGGTCTCCCTCACCTCTTCCCATGGCTGCCACCCACACTTGCTCCTCCTCCTCCTCCTCCTCCCCACCCTGGTTGCTGCTGCTGCCGCACCTCACGATCATGTTGTTGCTGCTGCTGTTTCAGCAGGTGGAGCTTCAGTTCTTCCCTCTGACGCTGTAGGTACAACAATGAAGGCTGCTAGTTAAGCTGCTTAAATGGACATGACTGAAACTCGTACAATAAACTGCAAGATCTTACAAGCACACACACCAATATATGGAACAGAAAACACAAGAACACATGCACACACATTCATCCACATTCAAACACGTACTCACACACACACTAACACACATGTGCGTACACACACACACACTCTCTCTCTCTCTCTCTTTCTCTCTTAGCAATAATCTTATTGCATTGAGGCCGTTGAAGGTTGACACTAGCTCTATGGGGACACACACTGGACCAACACCACACTGGGTTGAGGCAGGTTAACAATAGCTCTATGGGGACACACACTGGACCAAAATCACACTGGGTTGAGGCAGGTTGAGCTCTATGGGGACACACACTGGACCAACACCACACTGGGTTGAGGCAGGTTGAAGTAGGTTGACAATAGCTCTATGGGGACACACACTGGACCAACACCACACTGGGTTGAGGCAGGTTGAAGTAGGTTGACAATAGCTCTATGGGGACACACACTGGACCAACACAACACTGGGTTGAGGCAGGTTGAAGTAGGTTGACAAAAGCTCTATGGGGACACACACTGGACCAACACAACACTGGGTTGAGGCAGGTTGAAGTAGGTTGACAATAGCTCTATGGGGACACACACTGGACCAACACCACACTGGGTTGAAGTAGGTGGACAGTAATTCTCTCCCTCACGGTGACTACCTGTGATTTTGTTTCCTCCAGTTGTATTTGCAGCAAAGAGGTGCTTGTCTTGCTCCCAGCCCTCCCACTGCCTCCTTGTGCCCACGCTACAGCAGGTGGCTGCTGCAGCAGACGCTGCTGTCTCTGTCTCTCCTGCTTAGCCAACTCCTCCATTTCTTCTACCTTCTCCCTCTGTATCTGTTTGATGATCCTTTCCTCTTCTGCATAAAAGCAGTTGTATGTCAATATAAGTATGTGCGCACATGGTGTGTTTGTGTGTGTGTGTGTTTGTGTGTGTGTGTGTGTGTGTGTGTTTGTGTGTGTTTGTGTTTGTGTGTGTGTGTTGTGTGTGTGTGTGTGTGTGTGTGTGTGTGTGTGTGTGTGTGTGTGTGTGTGTGTGTGTGTGTGTGTGTGTGTGTGTGTGTGTGTAAGAGTGTGTATGTATGTGTGTGGAAAAGGTAGGAGGAATAGGGGGAAATAATAATTCACAGCAGAGGTCCACCTATAACATACAAGTCTGGTTCTAATGTCACGGGTGAAATAGAAAAATGCTGAGGAAAAGAGAGCGGACTGATAGTTCCCAGCAATAGTCGGATGGTCGGTCTATTATGACACTGGTGTCAGGATCCTGCACTGCTACCTCCCTGCTGCAGCTCTGCCATGTTAATTCCTCACCTCTCCCTGTCTCATCAGCCACTCATCTCCCTGTTCTTCATTTTCTCCATCCCTTCCACCATTACTGGAGCGGCGGTTGCTTCCTCACCAATATTGCTATGTACGCTATTTTACATCAGATGGAATACCTCAAAACTCGACTCCACCCTATTTCAGCCATGCCCAGCCCCGCCCACAGGAGCCCAGGAGACATGAACATATAATTTTGTGGTATACTCAATAATGGCTGCCCCTCACCCTCCAGTTGTTTCTGCCGCAGCAGATGCAGCTCTTCCTCTTCTCTCTTCCTCATCTGTCTCCTCTCCAGCTCAGCCATTGCCTCCTTCTGTCTCTTCGCTTCCATCTGTCTCTGTTGCTCAGCCTCCCTACGTCTCTCAGCGTCTACCCGCTTCTGTCTCTCAGCTTCCAATGACCTCTGCTTCTCTGCCTCCATTGCTACCTGTCTCTCTTTCTCAGCTTCCATTTCTTCCTCCAGCTGCCTTACTGCATCCAGCTGCCTTGCCGCTTCCTGCTGCCTTGCTGCCTCTAGCCTTCTCTTTGCCTCACGAACATTCTTCTCCTCAGAAATAGAAGCTTCACGCAGAGCTTCAGCATTGGCACGCCTTCTACAACAACAAACAATGCTGTCAAAATATGTTGCACATAACACTTTACCATATTTTGATTGTGAAACTACCACACCTTACCACATGACTGCCATGTGGAGCAAATCTCTTAAAACTTTTCTTTAGCCCTACAGACACTACATCAACCACACTGACCTCTGGCACACCACATCAAGTGGACCTAACCCCCACCCCCAGTGGGGAAGGAGGACTTGCTCAACAACAAAAAAAAATAAAATAAAATAAAAAAATGATATTCCTTTTTAGGTGAAAATTTAACAATGAAATAAGAGAAAAAGTTCCTCATCAATATTTTTAATTAATGGGTAGTAGTATTGAGGAATATAAATCTAAATCTTAATTAAATCAGTCCACCCTAATTGGAGACATGCCTATTTAGAAGACACCCTTACAACTTTACCAACCTGAAGAACAGCTTCAATTGCTTTGGTCGAACAAATTACCTCACCATCAACCCCTGAATGTTGTAAGATGCTAGGCTCTTTCCTATTAGCTGCAGTGGGGCACTGGTTTCGAAAAACACATGTGCACGAAGACTCACACACACACACACACACACACACACACACACACACACACACACACACACACACACACACACACACACACACACACACACACACACACACACACACACACACACACACACACACACACACACACACACACACACACACACACACACACAAACGAACACACACACACACCCCTCCTAAATAATTGATATTACAGGATCTATAGCCTGAGAAATGATTGGATTAACTTGCCATACCGAGGTGATAGTCAAATGGACATTTCTGGTTAAGTATATTGATTGTGTGCTCCATAGAGAAAGCACTTAAATTGTTTTGTGTTGTAAAGCATTCCCAATAATTGAGCTAATGGATGGAGCAGACTGCACCACAGGTTGGCAGGATTGACAGAGAGAGAGGAAACTGCACTATGCTGCATGCACAGTTGACCCTGAGTACAACCACACCCCTGTGAAGACCTCAACCATTACAGAAACACAGGGGGCAATGTGGAACACCTTCATCCATAATGAGGACAAGATAGGCCAGACAACAGGGGGCAATGTGGAACACCTTCATCCATAATGAGGACAAGATAGGCCAGACACCACAACCAGCTGGCAGCTGCTCCAATAGGAAAGTACATATGACAAACTCTGCACATGGTGGACCTCCTAGGCCAGCACAAATACAGCTGCTGGGACACACACCAGAGTCCAACCATTCCCCAAGAGGAGTCACAACTCCTTTAATATTCATTGTTTGTTTGTTTGTTTGCTGTTATCTTTTTCCAGTATGGATCCAATCTTACATTCAAACTTGAAGAACATGTAGCTCCCCTTTAGTCCATTTCCTCACTTACTTTGCCCCTTCATCATCATCTTCTTTCTTCCTCTCCATAGCTTCTCTCTGCTTCTGCCTCTCCTTCTCAATGGCAAGCTTCTTTACCTCTTCCTCCCTCTCTCGCTGCACATGGGCGTGGCTGGTGTGGGTGTCCATAGCAGCAGAAGAGGGCGTGGTCACAGTGTCCCACACAGACTCCGCTCCGGGGATATCATGCCACTGGCTCACAACTGGTACCTCTGAAAACATAACAACAGCAGCAATAACATGAGGTGAGAACAGTAGCAACTCACTCTCCCATGTGTGTGTGCACACACGCACACACACAGATACACGCACGCACGTACACAGATACACACACACACACACACACACACACACAGATACACACAAACACAATAAACAACCCTGTACCCTTTGTAGCAGATGGCAGGCTCCATATGCCGGTTGGGTCCCTGGCCGACGACAGTGTGAGTGGGTGTAGCTGTCCAGCAAGTGGGAAAGGCATGTGGGGTGTGGCTTGTTGCTTAGAGGTGGTCGTCACAGCAGCCACCGAGGCTTGCAGCTGTTTTTGCAAATGCAGCATTTGCCGTTGTTGGAATATGAACTAACATAACAACAGAAATGTGTGGGAGATAACACAAACATGTATAAAACAGAATATACGGTATTAACATGTAATATATGGATGTGTATTATATGAGCATGCATTACATTTGCTTGTACACTATGGATGGCAGGGATTTTTCCAGGAAATTTCCCATGGGGGGCCAAATGAAAAAATTTGAAGTGTAGGGGGAGGGGGAGAGGGAGGGGGAGAGGGAGGTGTAGGGGGAGGTGTAGGGGGAGGGGGAGGTGTAGGGGGAGGTGTAGGGGGAGGTATAGGGGGAGGTGTAGGGGGAGGTGTAGGGGGAGGG
Organism: Lycopodina hypogea; assembly: GCA_963969325.1. Lineage (NCBI taxonomy): Eukaryota > Metazoa > Porifera > Demospongiae > Poecilosclerida > Cladorhizidae > Lycopodina > Lycopodina hypogea. The sequence continues at coordinate 997,191 of OZ017791.1, read as the reverse complement.
GGAGGTGTAGGGGGAGGTGTAGGGGGAGGTATAGGGGGAGGTGTAGGGGGTAGGGGAGGTGTAGGGGGAGGTGTAGGGGGAGGTGTAGGGGAGGTGTAGGGGGAGGTGTAGGGGAGGTATAAGGGAGGTGTAGGGGAGGTGTAGGGGAGTTGTAGGGGAGGTGTAGGGGAGTTGTAGGGGAGTTGTAGGGGGAGGTGTAGGGGGAGGTGTAGGGGAGGTGTAGGGGGAGGTGTAGGGGAGGGGGATGTGTAGGGGAGGTGTAGGGGGAGGTGTAGGGGAGGGGGAGGTGTAGGGGGAGGGGGAGGAGGGCAAGTCACCACTTCAGTGGAAATTAAACTACCTGCAAGCAATCGTAGCCTCTGGCCACGATCGCTTGCAAGGAAATGCCTTCCAAGCTGACCACCTATAGTGGCTACAGTCTCTACACTAGTAAAGGTATTGGCATGGAACTTGTTGCTTCAATTTCAGTTCAGAGAGACTGTGCCACAAATTCGAGCATACAACTAAAATACAGTGGATACTTAATCTCTATGTAAAAGTGCCAGAGTTACCTTTGTAATGTAATCACGAGCCATGATTTTTAAGTTGCTCTTTTGACCTGCGGCATGGCTTGTAGGTCTACTGAGTACTGGTTTTCATCTTCTACGATGTGGTCCTGGAGTCCCAGTTGGCCAGTGTACAGCCATTAGTCCACAAGATATATGGTTGAGGTTATGGAGGCCACAGACTCCATTAGTGACCACAGTTTGTCCAAAAATAGCCACCAGTAGGCGTTGCAGTATAAAAATTTGCCGTTTTGGCCTCTAGAGGCCCCCAGACCACCCCATATAAGGTATTGGGGTCCACCACTTTAAATGGAGAAGTATCTCTGGGGCACCTTGTAGTTTGCAACAGGTTCCATGAGGATACTTTCCCCTTATTTCTCTTTGTGAGGCATTATTTAGAAGATGATTAATGAAAGGGAAAAAAAACAATCTAAAAAGTAGCTACAAGTCCAGCTAAGAAATGACTGTTGCTGCAAGGTAACTGAAGAACAAGAAAAAAAAGGAGGGAGGGAGGGAAGAGAGGGGGAATAAAGAGATCAACCTTTTGAGCACTAATCCACTATTATGGGGAGTATGGTTCAAAATTTGTCACTGTTTGAAGTTGATGCTCCAATTTGACCTTAAGGTGCTCTTTAAATCTCCAAGGGGGGCCCTGCTCCCACTTAAAAAAACAACACCAACCCTGGACGTATATTATATGGATTAGTATTATAGGGGAGTGTATGACAATGGATGACCATGTACTATATGGATGGGCATGCAGCACAGAGAGGTACATGCTTCCAATGATGGCATGTGATGGGCATGACAGGGTATCATGCCTGAACCAGCACAATACACTTAGATTGGCGTGCATTCCAGAATGGACTGGGACACTCCAGGTTATGTGGGAGCTGTTACCTTCACTAGAATGAAGACAGTTCTGTGTCCAAGAGTGAGTTGTCCATAGACTAGAGCAATCTATCTGTGTGACCTACTCCTTGAGCACAAAGCCTTTAAACTTGGCAAAGTCCAAGTGATGCATGCACATCTCGACTACTTGTCTCAATCCTACCACTCCTATAAATGTTTCCTCACCTGCTGCTGATGGAAGACTTCTTTCCAGAAGAGGTTGTCCAGTCGTATGGGAGGAGGCACAGGAGTGACAGAGGTGAAAGGGACACGCCCCCAGATGTTGATCACCTGACCTGCACAAGCATAAACAACAAAAGTAGAAATTGTTCATCTAATAAGTTGAGTTCACTGATGTGCACATGGATCTATCCATGGAGACGTTGGTATGTACAAAACTAAAACCCCACCCATGTCTTCTGTCCCCACAGCACAAGCTACAGTAGTAAGGGTCCACACTCCCTTGCCTACCCAGGGGCAGCAGTATAAGGTCACAGGATCTCTGCACCATCAGGTCCATGGTGAAGAAGCCAGCCTCATACCACTTCATCATATCAGCAGAGCTGAAGGGGCCCTGAGTGTCACCCTGAGGGTCCTGATACAACCACGTGTCCATATCAGGGGGACGCTGTCCCACGCCTAGCCCCAAATTGGGTGGGGCTTTGAGTGCAGCAGACTGCTGGGCACCTGCAGCAAGCAACATTATCAGATATAATGGCTAGTTCCAATATTACGTAATCATCCAGAAAAATTCGATATTAGAAAATGTGTGTGCGTGTGTGAGTGTTTGTACGTGTGTGTGTGTGTGTGTGTGTCTGTGTGTGTTTGTTGTCAGGACCAGCCTGACGGATAGGGAAACACAGAAGCATGCAGATTCCTGTACTAACTAAAACATGATTTTGTACTTAACATTTTTATAAACTGTAATAACTTTAAATCTTCACTCATACACAGATTGTGCTAATTAGCTGTGGGTTGGACTCTTGTGATTAGCTATTTGTTTGAGGTCACCTTTAATTTCATTACGTATGCAGAGCGAATTTGTTGTACATATTTTATTTATGATTTTATATCATTACTTCGTGTGGTTCAACTCATCCGAGTGGGAGAGCCAGATGGTGCCAATTTGCCATTAGATAAAATAGTTTATCACCTATTTCATTATGAATAGCATAGACTCTACCTAGCAGTTAGGTCTATGTCTGGTGGCAGCCTCTACAGAGAGGTCAGAGGGTTGAACCCCTTTTGATCCCGCCCCCCACCTGTGTGTATCGTACAAGCAAACCCACTGACCTGCTTGCCCTGCACCCAGTGTCACTGCAGATGGTGTGAGTGTGGTACCCGAGGCTCCTCCTCCTTCCTCTGTGAAATGTAGAGAACCTTCAGCAAACAAACAAAATCATACGTTTCATATTAACATCAATACAATACCTACTTGCACTGAAGAACTAAATGATAAAATGTGTGAGTGAGTGACATGGAGAGTAGATGAGGTTATAAAGATATACATAGACAATGCCACAGTGAGGCAGCAGCATCACAGAATGTGTTTGTATGTCACAGTGATTAGTGGAGCAGAGTGCAACACTGACCACCAGCTGTTGAGGATGAAGCTACTGGTTGGGCACAGGAGGATGATTTGTAGAAGAGTGAAACTGGAGAGAATGCCAAGCAATCTGATGTGAAGAAGTTGCAGGACAGATGTGAGAATCATAAAGAAAGGGAGATGATCAGGGGTGTGTTCCAGAGGAAAGTTAGTGCTAGAGCCAGGGAGCTATAGAAAGAGAAAGGGACAATGGAAGAGAAGTGGGGAGCAGTGAAGGAAGCAAGCACTATGCGAGAAAGTTGAGGCAGTGCTTGGTTTTGAAGCAAGGAAACAAATCAGACCTGCTGCGACCTGAGGAAATAAATCAGACCTGCTGTGACCTGAGGAAACAAATCAGATTGGTTCCATGAGAGTGAGGCTGCTATCAAACCTTTGCTTGACGAGAGCAATAAGCTGTACTCTCTATGGCAGAGCACTGGGCAGGAAAGAGACCGGAAAAAGCTAGCACTGTCACGCACCCGAGCAAGGCGTGAGATAAGGGAGCTAAAAACAGGTGGTTCCAGGTGAAGGCATCAGAGGCCCAAAGAAGCCGCTTTGGGGGCAAAGTAGTGTGGAGATGCATCAGCATCAGGGATATTGAGAGAGGGAGAAGGGGCTAGTACCTGTGACGATGGCAACAGTGATGGATGAAGTGATGGATGAAGAGAAGAATGCCTGCAACACTCCCGAGCAGCAACAGCAGAGGTGGAGGAGACACTCTGCCACACTTCAGAATATCCAGAGTAAATTTGGTGATAAAAAGTTGCAAAATGTTAGGCAACATGTCTGCATTGCCATCAGGAGGAAATAGGGGGAATAATTGGAAAGTTGAAGAATGGCAAGGCTGGGGGTGACTCTGGCATTCTTCCTGAGATGGTGAAGGCAGCTAGTTGTGAGGAAGGGTTCTTCCATTTGCTGATGGATGTAGTGCATGCAGCATGGTGTGAGTGCAGAGTTCCCAAGGAATGGTCAGATGCAGTACTGGTCGCAATATCGAAGATGGGCGACCTTGGTAAGTGTGACAACTGGAGGGGAATAGCTTTGTTTGATGTTGTAGAATCCTTTATGAGCAGTTGCAGGAGCTGGCTGAAGGTGCATTGCCTGAGGCACAATGTGGGTTTAGGAAGACCAGAGGATGGACCAACAGGATCTTCACTATTTGCCAACTTATTGAGAAGTCATGGGAGCATAGAGCAAAATTTTTATCACCTTCATTGATTTGAAGAACTTTTATGACTCGGTACCCAAAAGTGTGATATGGCTAGCGAAATTGAGTGCGCCAGAGAATACCATCAAACTCATCTGCTCATTTCACCACGGTATGGAGGCGAGAATCCGCTTGGATGGAGCACTCCTTGAGGAGTTCAGTGTGGAGAGTGGCTGAGACAAGGCTGCTGCATGGCACCGGTACCACTCGACCTTTACACATGCTTGGTCATGGAATGTTATTGGTTGAGGATATGGGGGGGGGTCAACTTGAGATATGAATATGTTCACAAGCTCTTTAGGTGGCATGCCAGGAATGCTGTTGAGAGGGAACTCACTGGATGTTGTGGATGTTTACTTGCTGCTGATGGTGCTCCCCTTGCAACAACAAGGGAATGTCAGGTAGTGCACACAGAGTTTAGCCTCACACTGAGCACTCCCAAGGCTGGGCACTTGGTGACAGGAAGAGAGACAGTAGGCAGTAACCAGAGCCCAATCAAGGTCAATGGTGTTGAGACCACCTATGTGGATGAGTTCCAGTACCTGGGTGGCTCCAGGATTGCAGCTTCTGGAAGAATGGATGGCAATGTGGAGGTAAGAATAGAGCAGGTTTCTTGAGCTTTTGGTGCACTCCACAAAGCTGTCTTCCTGCACAAGAACCTCACATTGTACACCAAGAAAATGATGTACAATGCCTGTGTCCTCTCTGTCCTCTGCGGTGGCGGCACCATATGCAGGCTTGAGTGGCTAGGTCACCTTGCATGCAAGACAGACCATAGAATCCCTAAGTTAGCTCTACCCTTCTGAAGGTTTCTGGTGAAATTGGGTGGAACCTGTTGGGATGAAACCGGGTGTAGAGTGGATGCATGGAACCCGTTCCAGACACGGGTGAAATCAGTTTTAGTGTGCATTGTGGACAGGGCTTTAGTGCAAGACCGCTTTTCAATACTAACCTTAAAACAATCCTCAATGAAGGATGTCTGCCCAAAGGTGGGATTATCATTTGACATGATGCTTTGGTGATAAAGTGGTACACACCAAATGTGTATCAATACATGCAAACTATTTTTAGCCTGACAATTTGCAACTGCTGGTTGGCTCATGAGGTGTTGAACAAGTTTTGTCTGACATGGTCAGTACTCATGCTGCTTCATTTAGTTAACACATTCGTCAGTCCATTCATGGCTGCCCTTGGAGGAGTTCAGTCACACAGCTTGTTGTCCCCCATTCACATGGTATCGTCAAAATAATTGCTTATATCTCTATCATGTGTGATACATGTTCTAATTAACACTGTCTACATCAAGATGATGTGGTTTCAGTCACTTTTAGTGTGTGTGTGTGTGTTTGTGTGCATGTGTGTGTGTGTGTGTGTGTGTGTGTGCGTGCATGCGTATATGCCTGTCTGTCTGTCTCGATCAAGTAAATCAACTGACCTGCACCCAGTGTCACTTGAGATGGTGTGAGTGTGGTATCCAAGATGGCTGTTCCCTCTTCCTCCGTGGACAACAGAGCCTCTGTGGCCTACAGAGAGAGAAAGAAAGAGGAATGGAGAGAGGGAGAAAGAGAGAGAGGAATGGAAAGACGGAGAAAGAGAGAGAGAAAGAAAAGACAAACACACACCACTAATCATCTAATCATTATCACACACAGAACACTGTTTGCTGATTGTCACATGGCACCAGTCAAGCACACACACAAAAAGAACACCTTCTCCAACACCTTCATCCTCTCCTCGTCCATGCTGGAGCCACTGCTGCTGGACGACAGGAAGGCACTGTCTGGGTCGTGGCTGTCACCACCTGGGGCTCCCACAGGGCCAGCCACACCCACCAACATGCTTCCTCCAACCACACCCACTCTTTCATCCATCCTTGGATACAACGGCTCACGATCAGTCACGATATTCTGCTGACTAATCAGAACAGAGGACCTTGGAATAACGTGGTCACTCTTTGACAGGTCACCTCGGCTCAATGGGTGGTCACCTCGGCTCAATGGGGGGTCACCTCGGCTCAATGGGGGGTCACCTCGGCTCAATGGGTGGTCACCTCGGCTCAATGGGGGGTCACCTCGGCTCAATGGGTGGTCACTGGTTGAGGGTTTTTTGGGATTTGCAACATCCTCTCTGTCATGCTGGAGACTATCAAGACCAGGACCTTCAGGTGTGCATGCACTAGCATAGCGGTGGTGTGGGGAGGTGTCATCAGGTGGATGGCCTCCAGTCATCGCAGCTTCACCAACAGTGCCATCAGCACCACCACCTCTGCTGCTGCTGCTGCTGATGGTGGTGGTGGTGGTGGTGGTGCTACTAACGTCCCTACTACTGCTGACATTGCCCGTGCCCTGTGCCAGGGCCCAGGCCACTGGGTCACCTTCCACACTGAGGCTGGAGCTGGCAGCTGAAGTGACAGGTGTCTGCCGATGCTTGGCTCCAGACGGAGGCTTCCCAAGAGTGATCTAATAGGAGATGACATTCACAACAAATTAATATTATAAAAAGAGCGTTCCTGCACTAAGACCTGTGGCAAACAATTACCACAATATTTATTAAAATGTAGTGTTTTAGACCAAAACAATTAATTGTTTAGAACACTTTGCGGTTAAAATTGTGGTAAGATTTACAACTTTTGAGTTTCTATACAGTAAAAAAGGACTAATTGTAACCACACGGCTTCCATACAGTAAAAGCATATAGTTGTAACCAAATAGTTACAACAAACTTTGGTGCTTCCAAACAGTAAAAAAAAATCAATTAAAAATCCATTCTTTAGCAAAACTTACGGAAGTATCAACTTCCTCCCCCCCCCCATTATTCCAAGTGTTCCTAGACCTGTGTGTGCCACAGGCAAAAATGCACATAGATAAGAGGAAGGAGATATCTCAGATTCCTGTTGAACGCAGTGGACGTACCTTATGGTAATATTCTATAACATATCTTCTCGTTACAAAGAATTGGATTTCTTTGGTTTGCTGATGTTTTTGTTTTTGCCTTCTTACTAATTGCCTCCCCCCCCCCCCCTTGACCCACTCACCCAGGTAATGCTGGGGGGCCCTAGCCCTAGCTACATTATCCCTCCATCCATGCTGAACAAGGGAGGACAAACTTAATGGTTGTAAATGTATAAACCCCTTAGAATCATAACATGTGCATATAATCCCCAAATCTTCTACCACTTGCTATCACTAAACAACAATGGACTGATTCGTGCTTGCTTCATGAGGGGGGGCTCCCTTTGACACTCTCTTTATGTGCAGTGCATACTTGTACCTTGTTGGTGGTGTGAGCATGACTGTCACCATTGTCTGGTTTCTTGCTTCCCTGAGGGGGTACAGGGGGTGGAGGGGGTGGAGGAGGGGTGGAGAGGGGTGGAGGAGGGGGTGGAGAGGGGTGGAGGAGGGGGTGGAGAGGGGTGGAGGAGGGGATGGAGAGGGGTGGAGGAGGGGGTGGAGAGGGGTGGAGAGGGGTGGAGGAGGGGGTGGAGAGGGGCATGGAGGGGGTGGAGGAGGGGGTGGAGGAGGGGGTGGAGGAGGGGGTGGAGGAGGGGGTGGAGGAGGGGGTGGAGGAGGGGGTGGAGTATGGAGAGATTGATATAATAATAAGACAAGACATTGAAGCCAAATACTAATTAACAAATTATGAAATTACGACGCACTCATCGAATTATTCATTATTTTTGGAGGAAGGCTATATATGGAACTTACTTGAATCGATAAAATTTAACAACTTAGAAGTTACTGAATTAATAATATATATACACTTATACACTATTATTGTGTGTAGGGGTGTGGTCTGTGGTGTGAATTAACAACCTTTAGTCTGTCGGATGGAGAAGTGAATTTGCCGGTGGAGTCGAAGCTGCCCACAGCTGCATTGCTGGCAGTGTCCTCATGGGCCCACTCCGGTAGTGCCTGCCACCTGGGCTGGTGGGAGCTGGCTGCTGGTGAGTGGGAAGGGTCCTTGCCCTCATGTCCCTGCCACCTGGGCTGGTGGGAGCTGGCTGCTGGTGAGTGGGGAGGGTCCTTGCCCTCATGTCCCTGCCACACCTTCCCTGAAGACGGCCCGGACAAAGGCCTGCCTGGAAGAGGGATGGGAGGGGGGGGGAATTGGGGTGCATGCATGTTACCAAGCACTAATGCTACATGGCAGTTGTTGTGGAGTGTTGCATGTGTTGGCAATGGGGAGAGTTATACCACATCACATAACATCAGTCAAGCTTCTAAATGCTGTAATCTAAAAGGCACTCCTAAATCATGAGTTTCTAGGCCATGATCCGCCATGAGACAAGAAACACCTCATTCATATAACATCTCACCTATTACACACTAATTACAGCACTGGGGGGTATCTGTACCCCTCCAAAGTGGGGGGGGGGGGGGGGGGGGGGGGGGGGTTAATGAAGTTGAATTAGGTTGGTTCCTGACTCACTCAGGAACAAGAAGGAACCACCAGATCCTCACTCACCCTGTCAGTGTACACACCTAACTATTAGTGGATACACTGACACAATTTTTTTTTTTTTTTTTCCATATATTTTTATTCTAAATCAAAGTGACTGTGCAGAGTGCAGAGAGAGCACTGCATTCCCCCCAGAATAGGAGACACTTGGGTGGGTAGGTGCCAGCTCTCGCTCTCGCTCGCTCTCTCTCTCTCTCCTCTCTCTCTCCTCTCTCTCTCTCCTCTCTCTCCTCTCTCTCTCCTCTCTCTTTCCTCTCTCTCTCCTCTCTCTCTCCTCTCTCTCTCCTCTCTCTCTCCTCTCTCTCTCCTCTCTCTCTCCTCTCTCTCTCCTCTCTCTCTCCTCTCTCTCTCTCTCGTCCATTGATGAACTTGCCTGGTCACTACAACACTATAACGAGTCTGTCAGGTACATGGAATTACAACACCATAACCAACACAAGCTCTCTTGACCTGAATAAGAACACTCACACTAATAGAGCATTACAAGCAGCCACATAAATATTAATAAAGCACACTACAAGCAACTACAAAATATTAACAGAATATTACTATCACCCACAGAAATATCAACTTCTTTTTTTTTTAAATCACAAAAATATTAAGAGCATTACAAGCAACCACATAATATGAATAAAATATTACAAGCAATCACATGAATATAGATAGAGCATTACGTTCACAAAAGCACAAATGCACACGCACGCACACATGCACTCTCTCTCCTCTCCCTCTGTCTTTCTCTCTCTTACTTGGACTTAGTGGTGTCTGCCATTGATTGCTTGTCCAAGCCTGAGCTGTGGGCTTGTCAGTCTGTTGGGTGCTTGGGTTACGCCAGTTATCATCACGGGTTGCCCTGGAAATGCCACGCCCACCAGATGATGAATATCCACTCCCTGCAGCTCCCCCACCCCCTCCTCCTCCTCTGGAACCTCCTTCAGCCGGCCAGTGATCTCCAGATGATGATGTACCCAATGGTGTTGCCGCTGTTCCTCCTCCTCGGTTTCCATAGTAGCCATAACTATTGGTTCTCTCAGGGCCGTAATCATCACTGTAACTGGCACTCCGATGGTAATCACCACGCCCACGCCCTGAGGAGGAATATATTGACGGATTCTTATTGCTTACTGTCAAAAGTTAAAATTTTAGTCAAATTGACAACAGGAAAAAGAGTTTCCTTTGATTGATAAAATATCATCTGAAGGTCTAAGAGGAACACAGTTTAGAGGATATGTATGTTCCCACCTCCTCGAGTGCCCCTCCCACCTCTGGAGGAGTAGCCTCTGCCTGCAGTCCTCATTCCATACGCCGTGACACTGTTGACACCTCCCGATATCGCCATCTACACACAACAACACAACTATGTAACAAAACAATTAACAGAGTTAACTACAAATATAATACCAACACTGACGAAGAACCTATGAAACAATAAGTATTACTGCCTCCTCCCCATTCTACAACTACCACTACTACTACTACTAATGCAATCAGAGCTGAGGCCAACACCACTACTACTACTTCTGCTGCTGCTACCACTACTACTACTACTACTAAGGAAGCCTCAACCTATCACGGCAGTGAGTGAATGGTTGCAGGAGGATATGATGGTTAGAATTGGAATCCAAACATTAACCATATTGGTTCCAACAAATCTGGATTGGATCCAATTCATGATGAATGAAAAAGCTGGAAGTGACATGGTTTTGATCTCATTCTTGTGCTTATTGCATTTCGCTCCCATACACATACACAGAGGCGCTACACTGCACGATGGATAGGGGCACTTCACCGATGTGGGCCCACCCCCTCCCCAAGGCACCAACGCTCTGTCGCCATGGGTGACTGAGTGCTGATCAACTGTGTGTAGTCAACAATACCGCAGGAACAGTCAGGCATGGAAATAGACAGTAGTAATAGATCACACCCACCCCATCCCATCCCATCTCTCTTTGGTGCCCCAACACACTCGGTTAGAAAACAATGTGTTACAGTCACAACACACACCACACACACACCACACACACACCACACACACACCACACACACACACACACACACACACACACACACACACACACACACACACACACACACACACACACACACACACACACACACACACACACACACACACACACACACACACACACACACACACACACACACACACACAGCTCTATGGATAGCTGAATGAATGGTGGATGGACAGATAGTGAGTGGATGACGTGTTTGATACATTATCCACATAGTCACAGTACTTTTCATTACATGATTACTAAACGTCATGATTGGCAGTTTATGCATACAGGGTGGGTTGTTTAATTAAGACCTCGCCCACTGTGCATCATGTGACACCTACATCACGTTACACTCTCACATCCACTCACATGCCACACTTATGCCATGCTAGAAATAAATGATGCTAAATCATATTTATATGCAAATAAGCTACTTACAGCCAATTAAAATGGCCGCTCAGCTATAGCAAGCACATGCCCACAGAATACATGTTGGAATCGACTTTGAAGAAAGCCCCCAATTACTCCACAAGGCTGCCCCCTTACTCCACAAGGTGTCCCCTTACTCCACGAAGTGCTTACTTACTCCACGAGGTGCTCCTTTATACCACGAGGCTGCTCCCTTTACACCATGAGGCTGCTCCCTTTACACCATGAGGTGCCCCCTTACTCCATAAGCCCCCTTACACCACGAGGCTGCTCCCCTTACACCACGAGGTGCCCTCCTTACTCCACGAGGTGCCCCCTTACTCCACGAGGTGCCCCCTTACTCCACAAGGTGCCCCCTTACTCCACTAGATGCCCCCTTACTCCACGAGGTGCCCCCTTACTCCACGAGGTGCCCCCTTACTCCATGAGGTGCCCCCTTACTTCACGAGGTGCCCCTTACTCCACGAGGTGCCCCCTTACTCCACGAGGTGCCCCCTTACTCCACTAGATGCCCCCTTACACCATGAGGTGCCCTCCTTACACCATGAGGTGCCCTCCTTACTTCACAAGGCTGCCCCCTTACTTCTTCATCTTGCGGATGTATCAAGAGACAACACACAATGTGAGTGGGAATAGAAGTGGCTTTTACTACTTGCAGAGATATATCAGCTTCTAGTGCCAAAAAGGGTTGTTGCTAAGGAAACAGTTGAACCAACAGTGGAGGGTATGTTACTCAATGCAAAATATGTGGCGTATTAAGATACTACTCTTTTGTGATTAATTAACATCAAACCTGGAAGGAGATATGGGGATCAGGGAGAGGGAATGTCACCATAACTACAAGGGGAGGGAGAGGGGATGTCACCATAACTACAAGGGGAGGGAGAGGGGATGTCACCATAACTACAAGGGGAGGGAGAGGGGATGTCACCATAACTACAAGGGGAGGGAGAGGGGATGTCACCATAACTACAAGGGGAGGGAGAGGGGATGTCACCATAACTACAAGGGGAGGGAGATGGGAAGAGGCTCATTGTAACTACTTTCTATGGAGGAATGGGGGTGGGGGAATCCCGTGGCAGCTAGAGTGTGTGTGCAGTACCCATTACCTGCTCTTCCTCCATTAGGGGGACAAAGGACAGGGGAAGAGAAGGCTTGGACAGAGTGATGGGGGGCACTAGAGGCATGTCCTTCGGTCGGTCAGAGTCCTGAACAAACAGCTGCAGCAGCTCCTCTTTCCCATATCGAAACTCAGCTGGTTTGAACCTACGAACAGGGTTCACAGTTGGGGTCGTTACGTGTTTGGAATGGGAAGCATGCCCAGAGCTTGCTTCGTATCCTGGATTTGTAAGTGTACGCAACCTGTGTGTGTGTGAGGAGGGGGGGGGGGGGGGGGGGGGGGAGAGAGAGAGAGAATCAGCATAGAGTAAGCTGTAAACTGATTAGTTTATGTACCACCAGGAAAATTATATTATGTACTATGAACAGGGAACAGGGGAACTAACAAAAACAGATACATGATATAATGACAATCTTGAGTACTCCTACAATACATGCTATATGATGTATGGTAAGGGATGTATATGGTAAGGGGTATGTGTATGGTAAGGGCTCTGTTCCAACATGAAAGTTCTACATACAAGAATATCTCTTAATGTTTTGTTTCATTAATAGAATATCAACATACCAACTAGATAGCTAATAGGATGAATATACAAATGAGATGAGCAGACAAGGCTCTCAGGTCTGCTATGTTACCATGGAAAATTGGAAGAATGCTTGCTGGTTGGGAAAACTAACTAGTTACTAAGGGCTAGGTCTGCATGTCCACCCAGTGGGAGGCCACACCCCCAGTAAGCCCCATTTTGGGATCTCAGAAGGTGACAATGAATAAATACACCCTCTCAGGTCTGTCAAGAAATTAGGTCAAGGCATTATAAACACTGGAGACCACACAAGACTTCAATATATTCAGTGAGGGAATTTTTCTAACAGCCCAAAAAGAAACCGAATAAGGATGACAGATCCAGATCCGAGACAGCCTCTAAAGCAGCCTCTAAAGCGGGAGGGGGGGGGGGGGGGGGAATTTATACCAACAACCACTGAGTAAAGCCCACACTCATACACACACACTCACTCACTCACTCACTCACCTCCTCCTTGGCATTAGTCCCGCTTTAATTTGATTCTGAAATTTCTATCTTATTAAAGCTACGTGCTATTTGCTAATAATAATTCTGAAATTTCTATCTTATTAAAGGGATGTTGATTGGAGCACCCCTCCGAGTCCAAGGCAGGAAACCGCAATTTTTCCCCCCCCCTAGCTAGGGGGAGAACCATGTTTGTTTGCTTTGTCTTATATTGGTTGGAGTCTCAGTGAGGTCTGTAATAACTACTACTACTACTACCACGAATCCAGTTGGAGAAGGATTTGGAGAAAGGTACAGCTGGGCACTGATAGAGCTAGACAAAACTGAAGAAAACATGGCCAATAACGCAAGTAGAAAAATAACTTGTATATGAGGTTAAAATAAATGCATGCAGTGGTTAAGGTAACACCTGGGGGTGGGGGGGGGGGGGGGGGGAGGGGGTTACAGCCCTCAAGTGGACCTTGCATAGGGTACTGGAGTAAAAGTGGGTATAAAAATTCAAAAACAAAAAAAAAATGTATATTCAATCTTGAAATCTAGTGACACCTCTTGGCCAAGGCAGAGTTTCAGAGTTTCGTAGGCAGGGAATGATACCTTTTAAGGTGTACATAAGGGCTTAGATTATTGTGACCTATAGTTGGTAAGGGTAGAACAAGGACAGAGGTTGGACCCTGAATGGATACTGTTCAAGTTCTAAAAGAGGGAAAGGGTAACAAAAATGGTAATAATTATCTGTTGCTATGCCAACCCTTCTTGGGACATCACTGTAACTTGGAAACATGAACACAAAACAATGACAATTGAGTGTTCTGGGTTAGCAATAAGGAAGGCATTAAAACCATGCAAAAGGTGTTATCCATATAAAAAGGAATTTGTAAGTCTGTCCATCCATCTGTTCAGCAGCCTATAATGCTAAATGTGCTCAAACATTAAAGGGATATTCTCTGAGGTTGCAGGTATGAGGAATCTGGCATGAGTATAGCTGTAGTGACAGGGCTCATGCCCATTCTCTTGACATTTCATTAAAGATAGTTTCAACTGAGATAATTAACATTTAGAGATATGATGACCACTTTTCATCTGGAATAACAGCCCCACCATGGGATACTAACACTGATCAACTTACTCCCCTGGTCAGGTTTCAGGAGTCCAGGTCTAGGGCTAGGGCTAGGGCTAGGGCTAGGGCTAGGGCTAGGGCTTTAGCTGCACTGGTAAGCACATTGCATATACACACTATTTTTGTGAGTTAAGCAAAGTGAGTTCACTTAAGGTGAGTTCACAAGCTCCGGTGTGACTAGCGAATAAAGTCCACAGACTAGCTATATAAAATGGAACATGTACGAATTTCAGGGTTCAGTGTAAAACAGCCACACCTTCCAAAATATGATCAGAAGGGTTTGGTGTTCTCGCCACACTAAATCTGTCCCACTGAAATGCAATTAAGTGTGTAGTGGTTACTGGTCTATTTGCACATATCAATATCAAAAACAATCTGGAATTCTAACCTATCCTGCTCATTTCTCTTGAGCTATTCTACCCACAAAAAATATATATCTAAAACCCACAGGTGCCATTTGTGTGGTTCCCATGAATCATGGGAGAGGGAACCAAATTGGTATGCCATAGACACCAGACTCTGTTTGATCAGTTTTGGAAGGTGTGACCCACCAGACCAAAGGGTGGGGGAGGGAGATGGAGGGAAATAGATTACTTTGCAGGTGTTTAACCAAATGTAACTAAATATAATGAATAGATAACCATGTTAACTAATCTACACAAGCCACAGCCCAAACTTTAGCATAACTCATCTTGAAGAGAAATGCCCCATCAAAAAAACGGATTATTTTGACACTTTCGGGTTGTAGCTACGTTAAAAAAAATAACAAGCATTTCATTTCTTCTTCTAGTATATACTATGCTTTTCATTGAACTAAGACAATTGTAGCCACAATTAATAAAACACACAATTCAAATCTTACTTTGAAAAAAAAAAACTATACACAAAGCTTGAGCACAAACCTATCAGGATATAAACACCAGAAATGCTGCTTCAAGAACTTTCCACTTGGTGTGCACAAAGATATTACTTACTGAAGGGGATCCTATGCTACCCTCTGCCTTTCTAGGGATTAGCAAGGGCTTAATAAACGAGTGAATTGGTGCTACTTCAAAGAGCTAGGGTTCTTATCCATTCTAAAGCTGTAACACAGATCAAGGCAGGATGGGACGTCACTCTCTCAGGTCTTCTATTGGTGTTTCCAATCCCTGTATGGTGAATATCTATGCTTATAGTGAGGGAAAAACAGTCTTTGAAGGTTGAACATGGCCACCCTGGAAAACAGTGCTTTTTAGTTGCCTAGAAGGGAGAATATCACAAGCTAAGGCTTCCTATTCCATATCTGACTAAATAAAGCCATACAAAACATAAGATAGGTGGGTCGTCTAAATTCAACAAGTTATGGGCTAGCAAGTCAAAGGAGATAGAGCTAGGTTAGCAAGTAAAATGAGAGAGAGCTGGCCTAGCCTAGGAGGATAAGCAAAGGTCATGCATAGGATGCTAAGAAAAACATGACATCTCTGCACAATTAACCAAGGAGTGAGACTTCATAAAGTTATGCTCTAAAGAAGAGGTGGGTTCTAACTCTACCTGCAATATCTAGGCAAGGCTGAAAAAATATGACAGGTGTGAATGGGGTTCCCAAAAAGAACAGGAGACAGTGCAAGCTAGAGGACACAGTGCAAGCTAGAGGACACAGTGCAAGCTAGAGGACACAGTGCAAGCTAGAGGACACAGTGCAAGCTAGAGGACACAATAACCACGACAATAGGAGAGATATAGAGTGATCTCTAATTGGAATCCTCACCCACTACCAGGTAAAACTGCGACTCACCACTCTGGACCGAAGTTCATCGTTTCTGCCATAAAGCCGCCGACTGAATCGAGGTGTGAAGAAATGAGGAAATAAATAACGAAGTTGTGATTTAGGCACTGACACTTTTAGCATTACGTAATATTAATATCTTATTATACGAATTTGAGTTTTTCTTATTTTTGTTCATGAAGCTGATGGGGAGGGAGGATGGGCTGGCATCATTCACAGTGAGTGAAAATAATATCATGTTTTCCATTTTCTAAGTTTTTCTCTGAATACCCACCACTGTTATAGTGGCATCCTGTTTTGCTGCCCGTCTCTTCTTTGGAGGCCCTGTTCGATAAAATTTGTACTTTCTCCCAATTACCCCTAACCTAGCTCTCTCCAATAAAATTTCTCCTCCTCAACTCTAAATGTCTGGGAAAGACTTAGCTAAACAATACACTGGATAAGAAGGCAATCACTTCATGATTTTTTTTTTTTTTTTTTTAATATTGCTTTGTTTCAACTGTTAGCTATTCACAATCCTTTTTTTTTTATGTATTATAGATGTTTTTAAATGATGACTGAATAAAAAAAAACATACAGAAAAATTTTTTTAAATGTTATGTTGGCCTTTATCTACTTATAAATGACTCTTAATCCAGAGTGTGTGTACCTGCTATACATTCCTTCAATTTTGAAGCTGCAGCATCTGGAGGGGTATCAAAAGAATGAAAATCAAGCACTGCACCCACTCATGTGGGCTTTTTTTTAAGATTGAGAAGACTTATTCAGATTGTAATAGACAAAAGTGACAACAAAAAAAAAGGCCATTTCAGTCTGATTAATGGGAGCACCTGTATTGAGAAACCTTAAGGGAAGTTGCATTGGAGCTGTCCTTTGGAGCTGCTGTATTGGAAGCCCTAAGGGAAGTTGCATTCTCTTGATAGTTCAGTGCACACACAGTTTAATACATGACTGGTAGTCCAACTAATGTATCTTAACATTATGGAGGAGGCATTATAGGGATTTTAAGTTAATTCTTCTGCATGGCAGTGATTGCATTTGTAGGATAAATAATTTCCACAGCTGTACTTCCTCAGCAAGTGTGAATGTCTCCTGTTTACTTAAGGAGAGTGTGCACTGGTCAGGTCCCCACCTGAGTTAACTCAAGTTGAACCAGTTAAAGCAGGGGGAAATTTCGTCTGAACCACACCAGGTTTTTTAGGGGAATACCCACAATTTGCCGCTTAGGGCAGGGACATTAAACCAGTGTGTGTGTGTGTGTGTGTGTGTGTGTACAATTGTGTGTGTGTACACCTCATCATAGAACTATCTAATAATAGTACTCAACTGGACAAGAAGCAGCTCTTGTTTCCTGGATGGCTCCAATATTGTCAGGAAATGGTCATGCATTTCCTGCTTGCTTGGCCAGACATGCAATTGGAATCTTGACCTATTGAAGCATAGCTATTTATTATTGACCAAAACAATAACTAAAATAGTATACCTGAAGGTCAAATTTTTAATTTTTCAGAGACACTGCCACCAAGTTTTTAATAAATCTAATTTTTGCACCTGCAAGATTGCACCTGACCTGCCAAACCAGGGAATCATGAAAATCTGGAGATCCAAAATGTTCTTCCAAAAATCTGGGTATTTGGGGTAATATCGGTTGCAATTGTCATCAAGTCACACACATGACACATGCAATTGAAGACAACTCATGCAAAGTATAAAAAAATTTTTTTTTTAATTGTCACCACCTTGTCAATACAGCTTTTCGCTTTAAGCTACGCGTGCACACACACACACACACACACACACACACACACACACACACACACACAAATTGTCTACCTGCCATCGACAAGGTCACACGCACCTGGCATAGTTAGGGTGCCTGTGCATTAAGCAGGTATTACGAGCCAGTGCAAGCAAACTCCTGGAGCCCAGCTAGGAACTCGCAGGAGGACTGATCAAGGCTCTCAGCTTATAGGTGTGGAGAATAGTGAAAGACTATATCAGTTGATCAGTTGTATTCATTCAAATCAATTTGCAGATTCTCTACTCAGACATCCCCAAACATTTAACCTTCTCATATTTCTGTGCAATACGTATTTGTGAATCTTTTTTTTTTTTCCCCCATTTTATTGATTTCATCCCAGTAAAGCAAAGCCTATGTGATTTATCCTCCTCCATTTAAATCCTAGACTATCAATTTTTTAGAATCCCTTCTGACTTTTTGTAATGTAACACCTAAATTGTGGCACCTGTTAAGGTGAAAATCACAGGACGTGTGCAGTTCAACCTGGTGCATGTTGGCAAAGCATCAAAATTAAAAGTCAGAATCCATGTGTGGGCTCCTTTCCCTCCTCTTTCCCCATAGCTAGGTAAGCTAGACTTACCTTTAATGGGTGGTGTTCAACAGTGGGGAATTCCTACCCAAGCAAAATCCAACTTTTTAGTTCTCCATGATTCCAAAACATCTGTTGTATTCAAAGAGTATACATTATCATATGCACACTCCATCCCCACTCCATTAATTCATAAAGTAGGTAAGGGATTGTTGTGAAGTTTTTATCATGGACTGGATTGGGTTTGAGAGTGGTCAAAAATTTGGAAGGATGAATAGTATTAGCAGCAGTCTATGGTGAAGCAACAGGATATTAGACTTCTTCAGATATAATTTGGGCTAAGTATATGTGGGGTCTCAGGGCTGGAGCGGAAGCTATCTTGGTCTAGCTATGTACGTTATGGTAATGGGTTAGTAATGTCTTCCTCATTTCTAGCCATATTGCATACCTCTTCTCTCCACTAAGGAGGCAGGATGGGATGTGTGTTCTCACAGTTGGTGGATGGACAACAACAACATGACACCTCTACTTCATTTGAATGTATAATTTATGTTTAAAAATCTACTAAAATAATGTTTGTTTGTTTTTAAGGAGCCGAAATCTTGAAAATGAAAATGGTGACTCCTCATAGCTAGATTTCATAACCTGACTTTACCCACACAGTGTGTATATAATTTTGGTGTTGAAACTTTGACTACAGGATTTCAAA